>CM035152.1:833336-1020836 GCA_020205615.1 Panax quinquefolius
TACTCATTATAATGCCCATGACTCCTATCTGTAACTCTATCATACACAATTTGACCAAATTCAAGAAACCCAGATCAGTTTGTCACCAAAAAAGCATGGCAAGAAACACACTTATGACCAAATTCATAATTTCCAAAAAAACAAATCACCAAAGCCAAAGAATATAGTATAAATATCAAAATAGACCTCTACATCATGGCATATGGCAAGTTACCCACATAAAGCCTGTCAGCTTCAATTTCATCATCGTCGTCATAATTTCACCTGGTTGGATGAGTTCGACTCTGTCAAATGCAGCAGAAGCACAGAAGAGGGGAGAGGGAGATAAGAGGGCAAAATAGGGAAATAGTTGGGCGGAACGGTGGTGCTTGCGATGGAAAATGGTCACTGTAAAAATGGAAGTTTTTACTAAGGAATTTGTAAGTGGAGGAGAGTATAAGGGAAGGAGAAGGCGGAATGAAAGGGGGCAGAGGTATAAGGCGGGATTTGGGTAGCGTGTAGGGGGGTTTGATTTGGGTGGTTTTTTTGAGATGAAATCTGAACTGTTATTAAATTTTTAAGTGGGAATAGATTCAAATGTTTAACTTGATAAAAAAAATCATGATAAAAACAATTTTAATTTAAACCACAACTCAGTTGATTCGTACAACTCAGTAGATTGCAGGAGGGGCTAGCGTGTAAGGGGTGAGTTTGATTTGGGAGTGATTTTTTTTTTGTGTGTGTGAGATGAAATGTGAGACTCTAGATTAATTTGAAATCTAGGTCCTCGTGTTTTCTCAAATGAATTAAAATTAAATTAAATTTTAAAGTGGAAAAAGATTAAAATTGGGTTCTATTAAAACAAAGCTGGTTACAAAACAGAGAAAGTCAAAACCTTACATCAACTACAATGCAAAGCAAGGCATAAACAGTGGATTTAAACAACAACACCTTAAACATGTAAGTAGGCTGCCATGGAAGTGGTAAATCATAATAAACTGAACTATTAAAACAAAATTAGGGTGGTTTCTTCCTATTTGATCTACGTGGAACTTAGATTTGCCACCCACAGTCATCCCTATTTGTCACATTTCACTTAGATATAACTTATGCTCAAGTAATTTGGGATGGATAAAATCCTTAATTTCCATGTACTTTTAAAATTGGACATTGCTCATCAACCCTCTGTTTCTAATTACTCCCACTACTAAATCAACCCTCCCCACTTACTCATTAACCATAAAAGAGAATAAGCACAAAAGAACAAAGAGAAACATTACCTAGCAGGGAAAAATCCTCCTTCAAGAATAAAGTCACTACTATAGCAAAACCAAGTAATCTATGTGTGAGTACGTGTGTGTGTGAAAGAGATTAGTAGTGAAAATACAACATTACAAAGTTACCAAACAAAATTTAGGAAAAACCCAAATTCTTAAACACTCATATGAGTGAAATTTTTACCAGGGTCAGAAGGCAGCGGAAGGTGAATTTGATGAGAAGGGGAAGGGAACTCATGTGATCGGACCATCCAACTTTTTGATTTGCAGCCCTAATTAGTTTGATGCTCTGTTCTGTTTTGTTCGAATGTGGGCTGGGAGGAAGAAAAATAGTAGCTTCAGTTTTTACGACAGGAAGAGAGAGAATGTGGGATTGATTTGGGCGGGATTTTTTTTTTGTGTGATGAAATGTGAACCGCTGGATTAAGTTAGAAGATTTGAGATTAAATCTGAGCCTTTGTTGTGGTTTCTCAACTTTTTAAGTGGGAAAGGATTCAAAAGTTGTGTTTTATTATATAGATTTTCGATCCTTGCTGAGAAAAGAGAAGCACTTGCTTTCTTGTATGTTTGAAAGAACATCCATGTTCTCATTTTAATAAAAGCTTGAGATAACCATGCACCCCCAGTTGTTTTGAGCCTCTCCTTGATGCATTAGAATCTGGACCCACCTGGCAAACAGTAAATGAATGAATGATATATTAGCTCTAATATGTTTGTTTAAACCTGGACATATGAACAAAGGCCCAGTGGAAAGGATGTGTAAAAGTATTATTCACGGAAATTTATTATACCTGTGTTAATAATAGTAATAAATAAGTACCACCGCAATTGATTCTGCATTTTTCACATCATTATTGCACGAGTTTGGAACCAAAATCTTCTGATCCATGGTAAATTAGTGTAATTGTCAAAAGGAAAACAAATCGTAGTAGCTATTCAATTCAAATTGAATAACTTATCCATAAAAATCATTAGCCAATGCAAGTCTAGAACTGAATAACTCATGCAACATAAGTTTTTATGAAATCCATAAAAATCATTAGCAAAGGCAAATCCTTTACTACACACCAGGTCCAGCTATAGAAAACTAATGATAGCATGCCATTTCTAAAAATTTCTCTTCGGATTTTATATTGTGCAAACAGAGATCATTTGAACTCTGAGAATGCAAATTTATGGAGAGGAAAATGCAAAATAAGCACCGATCAATACAGAAATCATTCATAAAGTTGCAGTGGGTTTTACCCACACTATCCAACAAACATTTGATCAATTCATACATCTCAACAACATAACTAAGGGTCCACCAGCATTGGTACCACTCGTTAAGCTTTGTATATGCACTGAAAGAAAAGGGAGCGGGAGCAAGAGCGAGAAAGCACCCGTATTGACTATACAATGTATGAGGTAGGAGATATCTAATATAGATCCACGTAATATAATTAGAGTGGATTCAAGTAAACTTTGGAATTGTCATGACAATGCAAAGATTACTAACAACCAATAAATAACAAGAACACAGCCATTTGGCATTGCCAGAAAATTATCCAGCTAACTGGAAAATCTGTATGGCTATTAGTCAAACGAAAGTATCATGTACAACAATAAAGAGCTCTTTCCAAGATGGGGAATGAGCAACACGAATGCCTTACATTCATACCAAATCCTCGACCCTGAAATTCAAAACGAATTGAGAAAGAAAGAAGTTGATGCTACTGGCTCTCTGAAAATGATGCTCTCAAAACCACAACCACAATTGTAAGGATTGCTGAGACGAATGGATGGAAAAATAATTAATCAAAAAGTAGAAATTCAACAATATGCAGCCATCATACTCAGGCAAGAGTTGAATTTTCTGAGGTGAAGCTGAAAGAGTTCAACTAAATAGTTTGACCAACAGCAGGAAATAAAAATTGTGTGGCACCATCAGAGTGAAGTTTCAATTCATGAAAGAACAAGAAGTTTCCTAAACTAAATGCTGCGTCAAGGAGGAGAAGCTTGAAGAATGAAAACATATTTCAGAAATGGCAAATACAAGCAGAATTTCATTCAGGGGGATGTACCAGATTTCAAATTAAGCATCATTCAGTAGAAAAGAAAACCTCAGATAGTCCGACTCTCGCAACTATCCTTAGTACACAATAACTAATGAAGGTTTAAGCATAGCAAGAAAAGGTAAAAAGAAAAGAAAAGAAAAGAAAAGCCCGTGACGGTGCACGTTTGAGAGGAACAAAATAACTCACAACAATGATACATGAAAATCAAACAGAAGAGAATGCAAATGTTAAGATGGTCCGTGCAAAATGATTAACATGAAGTGACATTGGATCTGAACTTTGATGTTGAATTGTTGATCACCAGAGACAAAGCACGAGCACCTTTAAGAGTAAAAAGAAATTTGCAAATTATGGTGAACATGATCATGCACCTTCATCTAACCATGAAGGAACTGTCAAGACCACTATGTCATACATTTCAAGCCACCTCCAGCCCACCCCAAGGAAGATGACCCAACAAGTAAGAATGGCTGAAAATGATCTACAATAAAAGTTAACCATGACCAGATGTTGCCTTCTCAGATATAACTATTCTTCTAAAAATATGCTGCATCTAAATAAACCAAAATATCTATATAAGCATCCCTTGACCAACCAGATTGAATGGAATATGCATCCATCTAAGCTCTTAAATTAGGTTGAAAGAGGAGCAGTAACTATAGCAATTATATATATAACCTTGAGATTGATGAGATTCACAAGGGAAAATCATAACAAGATGCAAAGCTTCCTGGAATAGAAGCTTAGATTACTAAGAAAATGAAAGTACAACAGTATTCTACGAACTATTAAAACTTATGAATTCCAAGGTTAGAAGACTAGGCCGTGTGATATCTCATTGCCAACATAAACAAACATCTGAGAACATTTTCATCAGGATGATAGGATCAAATGATCAATCTCTTTGATCATCAAAAGATAGCTGGTTTGTACTATTTGGTTTTAGACCATATTGGTTTAACTACAAGGACAAACAATTAATCAACTTCTGACCAAACTCAATATTTCAAAAGAATGACACTGTTTTTGTATGATTATTTTATGCAAGTATGAAATTCAGTAAGTTGGACAGAGATCAACAGGATTGCCAAAAATGTGAGTAAGATAGCTACGTGATGTCCAATGACGTCACAAGAATATAATGTGTGCAAAATACCAATAGCACTATTATTATTATTTTAAATTGAATTAGTATCAAATTGGTGCCCAACATAATATAACTTGTTAATATGTACGGGGTTATAGAGATTTGTTTAATATGATACGACACTTATTATATATATATGATAAAAAAAAACATTAATAAAACTAAATACTTCATGCTATTCCAACAAAATATATAATTTCATCATCCTACATCACAATAGCAAAATAAGAAGCCATAAAGTCACACAAAACCCAGTCTTTAAAGTCAAAAACATATTTATTAAATATTTAACAAAAATAACCCAATCTGCAAGGCAACAATAATCAACAAAAGATAACCCAACAAAAGATTATTATCATAATCCCAACAACAAGAACAAAAAGATAATTCCAAGAGGCCAAAAAAAAGAAAAAAAAGATCCAGCAACTTACCCAACAAGCAGCAAAGCTAATTTCCAAAAAAAAAAAAAAGCAGCAAAAAATAATTTCAACAAAAGATACTCGACAACAAAAAAACAAAATGAGGAAAAGGCAGCGTATTAGTGACTAAAAGAAAAGAAAAGAAGGAAGAGAGAAGAGTGCATGCGAAGTCGCGCCACTGCCCAAGTCGAGCAGCCGTAGGAGTCCCTTTCTCCGCTGCGAAGTCATCACTCTTCTCTCCCTCTCAATCTGCTTAAGTCATAAAAGGTACATTCTCACGATCTGTCTTTTCTCTTCCCCTCTTAATTTTTTTTTCATAATTACAAAACGTGCCACCGCCGCACCCCAAAAGCAAAATTTAGGGATACGGCTGGTGCCGCACCCCGTACGCACACCCCCCCACCCGCACCCCAACGCACCCATGTTCAGTGCGGCAATGGGTAGGTGCAGCCCTGCTTCCTAGTCTCTCCATCGATAGAAAGAAGTACCTAGTTTCTTGAAATAGACTCGAAGCAAATATCACATGGTATTAAACATATTGATATTTGAACATTTAGTAAGCTAAACTTGAACATTTTGTGCATTTAGTCAGAAATTATTGATAGAGCAATTTAAACTTTGATTCCCAGCAGCAGATGCACCATTAAGATGCACAATTTAAGGCTGTTTTACATTTTACCTAGATAAATAATGTTTTATAGAAGAACATCTTATATTTAGGCCCCAAATGTTATTGTATTAAATTTTTGGCTCTTGAGTCATTGAAATGTAGTATATGAATTATGAAGACCTTCTACTCTTGGACTTCCGAGTCCGCAACAACTCTCTCCTATATTATGTTGAATTAATAATCGTACAGAATTGGTAATTCCTCACCAACTGTATGAAATAATAAAATATAAATCCAACAACAACACACTTGCTGAACAGGTTTGACACAACATTTTGGCAAACAATTAAACAAGATTACAAGCTCAAGTGCAATTAACAATGCTCTGTCAAATAGATGCACTCTTAAAAGCTTTGAAGAACAGAACCATGAGGAGCACAATGATGTCTTTACTGTTCACAAATTTTCTTTAAGGAACAAAAGATTAGAACATTCACTTGTCATAAAAATAAACAATGTGAAGTTAAGTTACTCGCATCAAGCATTCACTGCTTAAAACATAGCTCTAATAATACGCCTTTGTTGCTTCAATATATTATCCTTGCTTAAAAGTGATATATCAACAAACAAATAATACTTCAAAAGAATCAACTTATGCAAAATATTATGCATCGATAGTAACAACAAAATTGCTTAATATAATATAGAAAAATAACAACATACACAAGAAAAAAGAATAGCAATATAAAAGGAGTGAGACATAGCAGTCAAAACCAACTTGACTATAGGTACTACTAATGTGGTTTGGCTTCTACCTCAAACTACTGTTAGGTAGTAGATCACAGCTCAAATTCATCTTCAAGTTTCAATGCTTCAGCTGCAGCATCCTCCTCCGCATCGTCAATAACAAAATATGGATTATGTGCCTCTGGCTTGAACTTCAAACCCGTAAACACATAAAAGGCCAGTGTAGCCAACTCTGCGGCCACCACACTTGTCCAAAGATACCGGTAAGACGTAATTGTCTCCAGCGCATAAACCACAACCCTGGTGAAGTAAATGTAGCATATAACCACAACATAATACTGTCGGAAAAGGGTTAATTTCATCAAGTTCACAGCTGCTTTCCCATCCGTACTCGCAGCCTCGCGCAAGTTCTTAATGGACCAGACAATCGGGAACAAAACAGCGCAGCAACAAACAACATCAACGAGCAAAAACACCTGCTTCCAAGTGATCCAGTCCTGACCATAGGGTCCAGTCTCATCAATAACAACCTGAGCAATATTGGCAACGACCTGAAGCGGAATCACAATCATCAAAACCTTCTTCTCCTTATCTTGCAGATAAGGTTTCAAAAAGGACCAACCCGTCCCGATCAGCACAATCAAGGTGAAGAGAGTAATTCCTTTCAAGAAACTGAATATGTAGAACAAAACATCCCAACCATGGGCGCTACCCGTTCGCTTGATGTAGGATTTATCCTCGGCCTCACAAAGGAGATTCAGTGCTTTTAAAATCACAACGGCGAGCATAAAGAAATGAATTCCAAACACGGTTAAACGCTTCTTATACAGAACATAAATCCAAGCACCGGCTAAACTAAAATATACGAGCGAAAAAAAGAAATAAACCCGAGGGAGGATAGTCCGTCCGGCGGATAAATAGTCACGGCGACCGCTTTTGCCGTCGAGATTGTACATAGCTGATCGGACGTTCATGGAGACTTTGACCTGTTGAAGGCAATTTGCGAAGACAAGTGTGTACTGATCGGCGTCGTGTTGTTCAAAGAGTTGAGTGAAAGCTTTGTCGTCTGTGGGAAGGGAATCGAAAGTGTAGACCTTTTGGATGAGGGTGGAGTGGAGGGCGCAGGTGATGTCGGCGTCCTCGATCTCGGCGAGGACGTGGAGCCAGGAATCCCTGGTGCAGAGGAAGAAGCCGAGGTTGGAGGGATCAATGGGGTTGGGGTTGGGGTTGGGGTTGGAGAGGAGATGTGGGAGACATTGAGCTCGAGGCGGCCCTGGTGAGTGAAGCCGAATTCGTCGAAGGGGATGATGGGGCGATCGTCTGATCGGATCTCGGAGAACCGGATCTCCGCAAAGGTTAGAGAGACTGATAGAGATATGAGAAGTCGGAGGAGAGAGAAGGAGGTGGACATGATGTCGGAGGAGGAGGGGAGGTGAGGTGAGTGGAGCCCTCTTGTTTTATTTACTCCGGCGGCACAACGGAAGGGAATGAATGAGGGATAAAGAAAAACAGAGTTCTTTCACCCACCAATTAGATTGATTTAAGCTGGCTGCTGAGAAAATGTTCTCTCAACTCAACTCTCCATTGATTCTCAATCATCATCTACCCCTCAGTCCGCCATCTTCACTCCACTTGTTGCAAAATAAGAGAAAATTAAATAATAAAATAATAATTTTGAACAGCCCTAACTAGTCTACTACTCCCTGTACGCATGTACTGCTGTTCTTGTAAAGCCAAAGTAATATTCTAATTAAGCTACTTTGAATATTCTAAGCCCCTTCTTAATTACCACTTTTATTATTCCAATTAAGATCATCCATTGGAATGCATCTTTCGTTACTTCTTTGGCAGTCAAAAATGAAGATTTCTTCTTCTTCTTCTTCTTCTTCTTCTTCTTCTTCTAGTAGGCGTTGTAATTGAAAATGGTTACAAATTACAGAAGAAGAAGAAGAAGAAGAAGAAGAAGAAGCAAAATTAGATTTGTTTCGTTTTGTTACACGTTAGTCGGACATACATTCTGACGGTGGATTCTCTCCAAGATTTTCTTATTATTATTCTTTTAAAATATCGGGTATTCAGTACTCTAGTCTGCCGCATGTAGTATGTCATAATGCCACATCAATCAATTGTTTGGTAAACTGAACAAATGGATTACATGTTGATCATGGATCCATTTACTCAATATGGTTGGAAAGATGCTTAGTGATTCTGTTTTAAACATTTGAACGGCCTATCATGCAAAGGTCTAGTCTACTGGACGATATATGATAAACTATAAGGTAAAAACAGGCAAGGTTAATAACTTATAACATTCATTTAGGCTCTCTTGCAGATTTTTTAAGGGAAGGGCATCATTCATATCTACACATTCACACATCCTTTTCCTATGAAATTGATTAAACCCTCCAAGAAAGAGACAAGATGTTAGCCTACTGTGGGATTAGCTGAAAAGAAGGCGACAGCCCCAACAAACGGTGCGTTTATATAAGTTGCAGGCTCTGTTTGCTGATAATTATTCCGATCATCAGAGAAATTGTCTTTACTATCAGGACCACCCAATATGGCTCCAACAAGGATATTTGGATTGGGCGAGCTAGAGTACAGGTACTGGAATCCATTGCTGCAAGAAATGTGATCAGGATGTACATGCACAGATGGTAGGGAGGATCCCCTGTGGTGGATACGCATTGGATACTTATTCCCAAACCCCACCATGTAAGACATTTTTTCTGGGTTATCACCTAGTATGTAGTCAACCTGTTTCTTTGCCAGTGCGATTAGCTTGTCTGCTGTGACAGTTGATGTCCCACAATTGGCAACTTCCCCGTTCGCGCTTAGATACTGGGCATATGTCAAGAGGAGTAAAGCTGAAGAAGTAACATACTGGAGATTGCTTTCGCTTCCTTTGTAGAGAAGTCCCCCTGTAAATAATGTTTACCATATGATTTTAACCTGGATCTTGCGATTGACATTTCTTGCTAGAAAGACATTGACGAAGAGGTAAGGGCAGTGAAGGAGCTAACCTGGGGTATACTGGGCCTGTAAATTAGGTGACTCTGGAATCAGAGAACATATATAATTGTCAGAGTGTCTTTTATATAACTCGAACTCTTCGGTTTTCTTCTCCAAGAAGCCCTGTGGAATGGCCAAAGAAAATGAGGAGGAAAAAAAGGGTTGGTCTAATTTGAGCTTGAAGACTATATTTAGGGGAGAGGATTGAGTTGTGGTATAATATATACCTTAGAGAGAAGAATCTTGGTTCCAGGTCGCTTGTCATCCCAACTGAAGGAATAGTCATCATCATCTGCACCCAATGTGTGGCCATTTGACTGGATGTAAGCCAAATATGAGGCATTCTGTGAAGCTCGATGAATCCATGCTGCTCCCCATAAGAGCTCATCCTAATTCCAAAGCAAAAGGGTCAGGAAATGTAATATAATTGACCCTCACATTAAGCAAGAACCAGTGGCTTATCTTACGTGGTATCCCGAGTATGAGCAGTAAAATGGGCAGACCACTGAATTCAGCGAGTCACTGTAAGAACCTCTGTATCTGTCTGCAAAATCGAACACCTACATATATATAACATGGAATTAATTTAACATCATGAAAAGGAGCAAAACCAGAAAACTGGGAAACATGAATAAGGTGAAGTTTGGAAGAATGCTTACTTGCATGGCAGTGTGAAGTAATTTGGCAGAATAAGAAGGATCAGAGTCTTTGAACACAATCGAAGAGGCTGCCAAAGCAGCAGCCGTCTCTGCTGCAACATCAGATCCTGGCGTTTGAGAAGACACCTTATATACATCGCGTGGTGTGTCCATGTCTTCAGGTCTTTCCCAGCACCGGTGATCACCATTTGGGTTTCCCACCTGTTTCATATTAGGCCAAACTGTAAGCCTTTATAACTTCTAACTTCATTCCAAGTGCATGTAATGTGCAACTGTGCTATTTAGATGTAGTGTTATTCTACTTGAAGCATAAAATAAAACTACTGCATACATACATACATATATATATATATATATATATGTAGTGTTATTCTACTTGAAACTATAAATAAAACTACTGCATACATAAAAAAATAAATATATATATAAGAAAAAAAAAAAAAAAATCCATATAAATGTTTGTTTTATAAAACAAAATGTTTTTATTTTGTATAAAATATATGTTTGTTTATTTTATATAAAATATTTTTATTTTGTTATAAAATATATTATAAAAACATTTGTTATAAAATATTTGTTTTTATAAAACATTTTTTTTTTTTTCTAAATACTTAAAATAAAAAAAATGTTTTATAAAACAAATATTTTATAACAAATATTTTATTTTTGTTATAAAATATATTATAAAACATTTGTTATAAAATATTTATTTTTATAAAACATTTTTTTTTTTTTTGGTAAGTAGAAAATAAAAAAATGTTTTATAAAACAAATATTTTATAACAAATATTTTATTTTGTTATAAATGTTTTATAAAACAAATATTTTATAACAAATGTTTTTATTTTTGTTATAAAATATTTGTTTTTATAAAACATTTGTTATAAAATATTTGTTTTTATAAAACATTTTTTTTATATTTTAGTAGAAAAAAAAAAAAAAAATATTTTATAAAAACAAATATTTTATAACAAATATTTTTATTTTTGTTATAAAATATATTATAAAAATATTTGTTATTATAAAATATTTTATAATAAAATATTTGTTATTATAACAAATATTTGTTAGTGATTTTTGTAAGGTAAGAAATGTTTGGCTTTGTATTTTTTTTTTTTTTTTTGTGTCGTAAGATGCTCTTACTGGTTTGTAATTTTTTTTTTTTTTTTTTGTAGTAAGAGGCTCTTACGGTTTGTATTTTTTTTTTTTTTTTTTTTTTTTTTATATATATTTTTTTTTTTTTTTAAGTCGTAAGAGGCTCTTACGGTTTGAATTTTTTTTTTTTTTTTTTACAATACGCTTTACATGTCTGCCTCTTTATACGATCGATCCAGTTCGATCCAGTTCATGTAGGATATACGAGTATAGGCATAGCCAAGTGTAACATAGGTTAATATACAGTTCATAAAATTAATTTGCTTTCCTCACTTGGACATATAAGGAGCCAGGGGTGGCGGTGGCTGCTTTTAAAAGATAATCTGAGCTCCAACGGATGGCAGCTTTGGCATTTCCGGCTTGGTTTTGCATGGTGCTGCCAAACTCTATAACACTCCAAGCCAATAAGGTGGTCGTAAAGGCCATTGGCAGGCCGAACTTGACATTATCACCAGCATCGTAATATCCTCCAACAAGGTCCACCTGAAATCAATATTCCACAAAAGCGCGCATGCATGAATTCATTAGAATAACAAGTTTACTTTACGTAATGTGACAAAAGTGGTGTGTTAGTTAGTTAATTAGTACTATTAATTATATTTTATTAATTAATTACATGAAGGGAAGATCCATCAGACAAGCCGGAATCGGCCCTCCAGGTGAGGCGTTGGTTTGGGGGTAGTTTCCCCGACCTCTGTCCCTCAAAGAAGAGTAATGATTTTTCAAGGGCATCAGAATAGTGCTGGGAAGTGAAGGCAGAGCAACACAAGAGGAGTGAACACAAGGTAAGGGCCGTAGTATGGCACAAAATCTGCATGGCTTATATATATATATATATTAATATTTGCCTCAAAATTAAGCTGGCTGCTCCTGTAAAAAAAGGGGTTTTAGATGGTGGTGGTGGTGGGCTTGAGGTTTCCTTGAGGAGGAGAGGTGCCCTTTTATAGTTGGAAGTTAAAAGAAGAGTTGAGTTAGGTGGTGGTGCGTTAAGAGAGAGAATGACGTTGAGAGGTGCAACTCACGGGATCAACTGCACCAAACCGGTTATTTCTGTTGTCAAGATCCCAAACAGTAGTTACCCAAACGGACGGTGGTCGGATTTTGGAAAGGACACCAAGTTGTACCCTCCTCGTCCCTAAACTAATTGGACATTTACATCAACTACTTAATTTCACACAATGTCTCCCAAATTAAATCACAGCTGAAATTAAATGGAATATTTAATTTTCCGACACGGCTAATAGTTTTATACGTTTTGACCATATTAAAAATACGATTTAACTTTGTTAAACAATAAAAAAAATTCATTTTTAACCTTTCCAATTCATAAAATGATTTAAGTTAATTTTTACTTGGTACTTATAAAGTATGAGTTAATTATTATATATTTTAAAGTTATATATTATTTATTTTTTAATTTAAATAAATGTTCCCTTTGTTATATATTCTTTTAATTTATAAAAGTTTAAAATTTAAATGTAATAATTTTTTTGACACATATACGGTATTAATTATTGTTTTTTTCTAATTTATTATTTTTGTTAAACATTATTTGGTATAATTTTTAATTTTATATTTTGAATAATAAATGTTATTATTAAGTTAATTTTTTTTTATAAAGTTAAATTATATAAAATCAATCGGGTCGTATGCCGTATCATGTATTTCGGCCAATTTTAACCGAGAAATTAAATTTAAAAGCATATTGCATGAATTAGGTAGTTAATGAAATATATCAGATATGTAAACTTACTTAATTTAAGAGTCGAATTGTGAAAGGGATGGAACTTATCTTGATAAGGTATTTTGGCCTTTTAGAAATTATATTAATCACAAGCATGCATGCAGAAAGTCAAATTTTATTTCGTCTGATTTCTCAAATTCCGGACCCCATTAACGCACACAAATGCGTAACTAAAATTGACTCGTCTGATCACTGGAGGAGGATATCCCAAAAAAATTTGGTTGAAAAAAATTTAGTCTTAATTTAATCTTTTTATGTATATTAAAAAAAATGATAAAATTATTTATATTTAATTGTATAAAAAATAAAAATATGACAATTAAATTAATACTAAGATAAATTAAGATAAAAAATACTCCTAAGTAATTTATTTAAAATAAATAGACATGATTCTACGTAGTAAGTTGGTTTTTGTGGAGTAGAAATTATGAGGCGTAATTAAAGGATGGTAATAAGGTAAAGAGTGGAATGAATAAATTAATAGCGAGTGCCGCCAACATAAAAGGAGAATTGAATGTTGTTTTGGCGGTTTGTGTAATGGTCAGTAGATGAAAATCTATCATGCTCAGCTCATGCATGATTTGTGGATACAGAATTACTCCACTATTAGAGATGAAGCACACACGATTCACGGCAGTCATGTCTTGGTATATGTTAACGCCAAGATCTTCTGTCACGTCTCAATCACGTAAGACGTCCTGATCCTGCACCGTAAACACGATAAACACTATGAAACGATTGCGGTTCCATCGTGATAAATTTCGCGCGTGAGAATCGATAAAGTGTGTTCACAAGATTTATCAAAATGGAGCTTATATCGCTTTAGTGTATTGAGAGAGAGATAATAATAATTCTCTCGTGTATATGTGATTATGAATGAATAAGTGTATGAGCCTACCTCCTTGTGAAGACTTCCTTGCTAAGCTATATCTTATCCTCCTGGATTACTGATTACCACCCACTATTACCCGCGGCACCCTTGATCCGATAGGATCCACCGATCGTATATATTTTATCTACCGCTTTACGTCATTTATTCCACCGCTAGTAGGTTATAATCTCATCCACATTAATGCATGGCGAGTTCTACTAGTCAACCGTCATGCCTTTTCATCATTCAGTCAAAATAATAGATATTAAAATGTCGAAAAATTCGAACCCCAATGGATCGACCGGTCTTATAAGTCAAAAAGAAAATAATAAGATAACTCGCCAAAGAAACTTCCATTGGTTCAATAATAAAGGCCCAATAGATAAATTAAAAGAGTAAGCCCATACACCCTACCAATGAGAGAAAATATCATGACCCAACATTGCCCCTAATTTTTTGTTGAATGTAATGTTTAATAGAAAACTATAAATAGTCCATGATATTTTACCGAAAATCAATAATAAGAAGTAATTAAAAAAGCATGCCGCTTATTGCTCACGAAATGAGACGAAAGGAAATTAAAGGCCCAAATCGGAAAAGCCCTATCCATTAAATATCCTGACCAAACCCGGACGCTTCCCATTCAAATTCCAAATTATTACTAGCATTTAATGTACCCGCTTGAACACCGTGTAAATCAAATCGATATAAAGGATAACTTTACCAAATTTGTGATTTTACTGCTCATTTGAAATTGACCCCTCTAAACTTTCCGATCTTTCTCTCTCAAATCGTCACAAATGGCTTCCCACACCCCGAACAAAGTTCCCCGATACTAGTAACACCAATCACAAAGTGGTTCCACCAAACCCCAATCCTCACGTGAAGGGACTTGAAGCACGAATCCCAATGAAAACTCAAAAAACCCCCTCTGAATACTACAGGAGTACGGAACGATTCTCGCATGCCAACACTCCTTCTATCATAACTGAGGTTGAACTAAAGAGGGTTCGATCTCGTTTCCACATTCCGGATACCCACGCGATCAGGGTACCGATGCGGCGAAAAGATGTACCAACTACTCAAGGTTGGACTCACCGTCCTTGACCTTCTTTGGAGAAGGGGTTCGCTTTCCCCTACACATCTTTATAGTGACCCTACTGGGGTTTCTGGGTGTGGGGTTTTCACAGTTGGTGCCAAACTCCTACATTCACATTCTGGCCTTCGTGGCCTTCTGCCATGAGTTGGGCGTTGAGCCCTCCCTTGACTTCTTCTTCACTGTATACAAGATAGTCCAATCCAGGGAGAAGGGGTTCAAGGCCCTTAGCAAGCATTCTCCGAAGTCTGGAGAAAAATTCGATAGACGTTCACTGGTGAACACCCCTTCGAGCAATAGGGGATGGCACGAGAAATGGTTCTTCGTCAAAGGCCCTGAGATTTCCTCCTTACCGAACTGGGCAACTGACGAAAAGATATCTGCTGACTTCGGAGACATTTCTGAAGAACGGGAAGTGGAAATGATGGAACTATTCGACAACTTCCCTAAGGAAGAGTGGAAATACGGACTCCTCTCGAAGCAGGCATGGTTGTATGACCATAAGTGTAAGTAACAGCTCATTTCACATATATATATATTTTGAAAATATTGTATGATACATAATTTTAACATAGAATTGTTTGATTTATGCAGTATCTTTGATCAGACCGAGCTCCTTAGAAATAAAGGAGTTCGAAGATTTTTTGTCCGGGAAGTCTTTGGAAACGACAGAGACTATACCAACTGAAGCTACTCCCGAGGTCGAACCAACTCCAGAAATTCATACGGATGAATTTCAAACTGAAGAAGCAGAGGCCGAAGAGGTTCTCATACCAGAAGAGACCCTTCATCCTCGACAGAAGAGGAGAGCTACCAGAAGACCCAGGTCAGCCCCTCTTGTCACCCCTCCCGAATCCACACCAGAAATAGAACCAACCCCCAGAACCATTCCTCGACCAGGCGGTTTACTTGATCGCCCTGATCGAAGAAATATACTTCGGACCAAAAAATTAAAATAAAAAATAACTCCTCTAACTGCCGAAGAACTCAGGGTGCCTCAGTCTTCGGTCATCCCACCCTTCGTGCCCCCTGTAGAAATACAGATCGAAGAGGATTCGGTGACTGAGATTTAAGGAATTCCGACGCTTATCCGGAAGAGAGAAACGCACTCGATAGCCATCCGAGTTTCGCTTCGCTTTGAACACCCAAAGGACCCACCCCAAATAAATCCCCACAACCGAAACCATACATGCAGACCCTACCCCTCCCGAACAGCCCACTCTCTCTCCCGAGAGGCCAAGACTCTCCCGAACGACCTTGGTCCCTCGGTCGAGTTACCATGCCGAGGTCATGGGATCTCAAACCACATGGCCCGTGTTCAACGCCAACTTCCCTTTGACCTCTTGGGAGTTTTCGTTGAACAATCGACGACCACCGGTTCGATGATCATACGAACGAAAATCTTCTCGACGAGGATGAGCTATTTGGCTAAGGTAAATAACAATCTCTTCTTCCTCTATATCTCTGTTTCCTTTTGAATATTTGGACATTTAACTTGAATATTTTGAAAATATGCAGGCTAATCTTTGTCTTCGGACGATCAAGTCCCGAGACACATAAAATGGAGAGGCCGAGAAAGATTTCATGAGACAAGAGATAAATATGTTGAAATCGACCTTGGGCCGAGAGAGAGCCTCGTAAGTGAAGATGTTTTTCATACCATCAACGGTCTTCAAACGAAATTAGATCGGGCTAGGATGGATTTGAAGACATCGATGGCGAATTAAGGGCCACGAGGATGGGTTGGGTCTGCGTCCAAAACCGACCAACAAACTCGGCCCGACTGAACGCTGGTTTGGTTGAAGAAAACTTACTCTCAAAGGCAAAAATGAGGAGTTTTCTTGACCAACCAAAGCTTAATCATCTGACTTAGTGAGGCGAGACGAAGGCTCAAGACGAAGCCACGAAGGCATAAAGCCAAACGTCATAAGCTCATACAAAATAAAGGATCTTGAGGGATGGGGCCCTCTTACGTGAAGAGCTCCGGAGCGAGTTCGAGCGCATTCTGTGGACTTCTTGGACGAACTTAATGCTGAGATCATGAAGGTATATTCGGAGGGTATGAGGATTAGAGGCGAGGAAAAGAAAAGCTATCAATACGCTCTCAATTTGGACCCGGCATTGCTCAACTCCGATGATGAAGGCGGTGCCTGAATGTCTGTCCTGTTTTTGTTCTATGTAATAATTTAACTATTTTAAGCTTTTTATGTTCATGTAATTAATTTATGATTGACTTGAATGAATGAGCGTTTTATATTATTGATAAATCTTTAACTGTCTTGATTATGACTTTTGTTTTGATCAATTTCTTGTCAATAATTTAGTATCAATAAGCTGAACCCAACTAGTGAATTAGATATGGCATATAACAGTTAACTTATGAAATGAAGTAAATTAAATTTTATGGACAGGATTCAACTTAACTGAACTGAATGAACTGAACTCAACACTTAAACAAAATAAAATAATGTATACTCATTGGTACCGAAGAGTGAGATCGGTCATATGTGAAGCAAATTTGCCTGATCCTCCTTACACCATCAGAATCTTGCTTACCACTCGGGGTAGAACAAGTATATAAGGACCAAGATATAAGGATCAATAGTGACCATTGACTTACCACCCTGATAAGATCAATATAGGATCAAAAGGACACAAATTTTACCATCGAATGGCCAACGAGTCCTACCATACCTCCTTACACCATAGTGACCTTCGGACAAATAGGACCAGGACCAATTATTAAAAAGTGACCTTTTATTAATAATAAACAATCGAATGGCCACGACTTCCTTACACCATAGTGAACTTCGGACTTAATCTTTATTGAAAATATTATAGGATCAAAGCCACTTGGCAACCATCGAATGGCCGCCAAGTATTCTTGATCTCCTGAACCATCGAGTGCCTTTAAATAGATAAATACTGGACTTTGGTACTTGATCAATGCATATGGCCCTTCCCAATTCGGCGATAATCTTTCCCATGTTTTGGGCGCCAGCCAAGCTTCTCGACTTCCATCGAAGGCCTTTAACCGATAAGTCTCTATCACTTCGAATGGCCCTTCCCACGAAGTTTAGCCCCTTTGTTGTAATGTTTGGCCACCCTTCGTTCTCTCATAAACAAGTATATTTTGTTGTAAAGCTTTCGTTGATAACGATTTTGAGCAAAGCTTCCTCTCGATTTCTTCCAAGTTAGCTTTCGCTTTCACCTTCATCGTTGTAGATTTCTTTGAATTGACTCACCCGAAGACTTGGAGATCCGATTTCGACCGGACTAATGCATCGATTACCGTAGGCCAATCGGAAGGCGAATCCCTGTAGTAGTCCTTGGTGTAGTTCGGTATGC
Source organism: Panax quinquefolius (assembly GCA_020205615.1). Taxonomy (NCBI): domain Eukaryota; kingdom Viridiplantae; phylum Streptophyta; class Magnoliopsida; order Apiales; family Araliaceae; genus Panax; species Panax quinquefolius. The sequence goes on from CM035152.1 coordinate 851,458, forward strand.
TCACAAAGACGCCAAAGAATTCTTCCGGCCATCTCCCTTAGCTTCATCCAATCTACGCTTGATTAAGATTCAACAGTCTGTTCATGTCACCTCGACTTGCCCATTCGTCACCTCCCCATTCAAAATTCTTCAAATTTTGAACCCATTCCGATCCGATATCAATACCTTAGGATGAGCCACGAAGTCTTCTTGTCTTTGAATCCCCAAATCATTCAAAAATTTTAATTTTGAACCCTCTGATATATCCATCCCCAGCACTGATGGGGGCATAGAGATCCGAGTTATCCGATATATCAATACCTTAGGGATCCAACTTATTAACATACAAACACCACGACTCCTTTATAAACTTTAGGCACTCCTCATTACTGTTCACACTTATTGGAGGACTACTAATCTTCGGGTGGTTTTACAGGCTCTCTACCCACTTAACATAATCAATAATGCGAATAAATTATCAATAGTCTTGAATAATGTTAAACCGATAAAATACAATAGACAACCAACTGACTGCAATCCATTAAAAGAGAGTCAAGTAGAAAATAAAGTCTACGATCCTTTATTCCAGCACCCACCTTTTCTTTAGTATCACGACCACAATTATTCATGCACTACGGCCAAGAATATTTGTGTATTCATTAATAGGTCATGATCATACCAACAATCCATCCATCATGCACTACTTCTGTCCATCATTTGTAATATACGATCATGATCCACCCCATAGTCTCTGGTCGTGAAGAATTCAATAAAACAAGTTCAAGAATTATTTTATCCGTGAATTATTAACGTCCAAATTGTCAATAGGAGATAAAGAATGATCGAAAAGTATAACTCTTGAAATAACAAAAGAAATCACCATGTAAATGCGATAGGCCATACAAGACGGTGTTATTCAGCAGAATAATAAATAACGGAACCGGTCGGTGAAATTCACACCAAGCGGGATGTTCAAATGTAATAATAAAGATGGAACCGATCCGGTGTAAAACACACGAGATAGATATTCCAATGTAATAATAAAGCGGAACGAGTCCGGTGTAAAACACACGAGCAGGATGTTCCAGAGAACCGGGTCGGTGTAAAACACTACATGACAGTGATGTTCCAACGAGAATAATAGAAGAATGTCACAAGTATGGTAAACCACTTATACAGAGGTTATTCCAATGAGAATAATAAGCGATGGAATAACAACGCCTTCTTCCATGAATAAGAAGAATAACACCCCTTACATTTTGGTAGGAGATTGAATCTTCCAGATGCGCGGCAGTAGTAATAAAATACTCTTCTTCTTTCTCTCTTATTCTCTCTATACTTTCTCTCTATAGCTTGAATGAATTCGTGAAAATAATGAAGCCCTAGGCCTCTATTTATAGAAGATTTCTAGCTTGCTTTTCTTAGTGATGAAAAGGCAAGTGGCAACTGATTTAATCGGTTTAGCCTTTTGTAATGTGAAACGACAGAGTGGTTCGGCCTTTGTAATGTGAAACGACAAGTGGTTCGAACGTCTGTAAAGGTAATTACTATTAACGTAAATACTTTATTGATCAATGAAGTAAATACTATTCACAAGGGTAATTACAATTTGATTGTGAAGGTAAATACTGTATTCATAAGGATAATTACTATTGCAAGGTAAATACTATTCTTTCGACGAAGGTAAATACTATTCACAAGGGTAATTACTATTGACGAAGGTAAATACTATTGATGAAGAGACTCTTAGATGATGACATATGAGCCCCCTTACCACAAATCATAACACATATTTAATCTTTCAATAATTATCAATCATTTATAACTTGTCGTCCTCAATTATTGATTTAATACTATAACATATTATACGTATGATCTTTGTGTAATAATTGAATCAATAATATAAGAGATATGATCACGACAATTAATTGAGCATAACCGAGTGACTTCTCACGTAAGCATCGATAATCAATCTGCTGTCTACTGAATAAAAAATATTTTGTCCTCGAGCCATTATAGAAAATTTATAAATATTACCCACAACTATAACATTATATCAAATTTATTCCATAATATTCAAGAAAAAATTCATCTTTATTTATAAAAATTTGGGTCTTCTGATAACTCTTCCTAATTGGTGATATGGGATAGGACTATTAAATGACATTTTCGCATTTCTGACGTACTTCTGAGCTTCTTTGAAAATTGTAGGCCAATACATTTCAACAATGATCATTTTCAAACCTCCCTAAGAGGTGAGGAAAATGCCATTCGACAGAGATCCCCATCGATAGAGACTAAAACTAAAATTGGTACTCTTGTATTTAATCTTCTTTGCCAAAGATTTGATCCGAAGAAAGGACGCCATCTCGCCAAATACTCGATGTAGGGGTCATCCAACGCTTAGTTCGCTCGATACATCATCAACGCTTCGTCTTTGAACACTTGGTCACGTAAAATTTCCAAATATACCGATCCGTGAAAAACATCTCGCATCTGTAGTGGCCACCTTCGACAATGCATCGGCGATGAGAATTGTCATTACGCTCTATACTCAAAACTTCATCTGAAGCGAAAAATTGAAGTTGGTCTCTTAATTCCGCCATATATTTGATCATTCGGGTTCCACGAGCTTCATAATCTCCCGACAATCGCTTAACGACCAAACGAGAATCACTATAGATAATCAATCTGTTGGACTTCGAGACTCTTTGCCAATCGGACACTGCTAACACCGCTTCGTTACTCGGCTTTCATTGTTTCGTTGCTTTAAACTTGAATCGATGGCTCATTGGACCTTGAATCCTCCGGACTTATTAAAATAATTCTGCTCCACTAACAAATCATCGTAGAGGATCCATCGCATACATCTGCGTCCACGCCTTTCCGACCTGCTGAAGAACGGCCCTTGCCCGTCGAAGATTCACCGCAACGACTCACACCTTCTTGGGTGAACGAGCATTCTACCACAAAAGTCAGCCAGGGGCTTGGCCTTTGATGGCGATTCGGGATGATACTCGATAAAAATTGGGATAACTCCATAGTCCACGCCGCTAGTCTGCCTGAGACCTCGGGCTTGCCCATCACCTTCTTCAACGGTGATCCGTGTAGTAGCGACCGAGTCGACCTTGAAAATCTGCCAAAGCTTTCTCGGGCAATTATTAAAGCAAAGGCAAATTTCTCAATGTTTGGATACCTGGTTTCAGCATCTCGTAGGACGTGGCTGACATAATAAACCGGATGTTGCTTCCCACTTATCTCCCGAACCAACACTGCTCCAACTGCTAAGGAACTTGCCTTGAGAATACAAATATAAAGTCTCTGCTGGGGCTGGCTTTACCAATAAAGGAGCCGAAGACAGATACATCTTTATACCTTGGAAAGCTTCTTCACACTCAGAAGTCCACTGGAACGTCTTCGCATTCTTCGGTCCCTTCAATGTGTCAAAGAAAGGAAGGCATCTCTTCGCAGATTGGCGATTTAACCTCCTCAAAGCAAAGAATCCTACCACCGACGTTGGACGTCTTTGAATGATTGAGGAGTCTTCATGTCAAGAATGGCTCGGATCTTCTCCGGTTGGCCTCGATGCCCTTCGACCGACTGGGTAACCTAGAAACTTTCCAAAGACCGAGGCCGAAAGTACATTTGGTCGGATTAAGCCTCGATTATCGATAATGAATAAATTTGAAAGCACTCCTCCGTGTCGTCCCAAATGCTTCCGAACGAATCTGCATACTCTTCACGATCATGTCATCTACATAAACCTCCATGTTCCTCCCCAAATGCTTATCAAGATGAAGTTCATCATTCTTTGGTAGGTAGCCCCAAAGATTATGAGGCCAAAAGTCATTTTTTGTAGGCATACAAAGCGGTGTGTAATGAACGCCGTTTTGGAATGTCTTCTTTGCACATAGATATTTGATGATAACCTCAAAAGCATCCATAAAGCTTAGTAATGCATACCCCAAAGTGGCATCGATGAGTCGATCAATATGGGCGAGGATAAAGTCCTTCGGACAAGCTTTGTTGAGATCGGTATAGTCGATGCAAACTCGCCACTTTCCATTCTGCTTTTGTACCAACACCACATTTGCTATCCATTCTGGGTAATCAATCTCGTAGATGAAGTCAGCAGCTAGCAATTTCGCAACCTCTTCATCGATGATCTTCTGGCGCTCTGGAGCAAATATCCGCCTCTTCTGACGAACCGGCTTCTTCGAAGGATCTATCTCCAGTTTATGCTCAGCAACCTTTCGGCTAACTCCAGGCATGTCTTGTGGCTCCCATGCAAAAATATCAGCATAACATCGTAAGAGTTCCATAAGGTTCGTCCGAAGAGGTTCTGGTAGACCTGAACCAATCCTCACTGTCTTGTCAGGCTTTCCGATGACCAACTCAATCTCTTCCGTCCCTCCAGCGGGAATCACCAACGGTTCTGAGCTGCTCTCGGTGAAGGGTTCGATCTCAATTGCCATCGTCTTTTTCTGTTTACTGACCCCCATTCCGGATGAAATAACAGCATTCCGATAACATCGCCTGGCCAGGTCTAAGTCACCCACCACCTCTCCTACTCCATGCGCCGTGGGGAATTTGATTTTGAAATGTGGGATGGAGGTCACAGCTTGAAGAGCTGTCAACGTGGGTCTTCCCAGAATGGCGTTGTAGGCCGAATCTACATGCACAACATAAAATTTACACGTTATCTCTACTCAACGAGGGGCCGTCCAAGATAACCGGAGTTCAATAGTGCTGCTGAACTTGACGGGGTCGTTCTTAAAACCATATAGAGGAGCCTCCTGTCCGACCTCCATTTTGTGCCCATCGAGATGCATCCTCTGGTAAGCATGGGCATAAAGAATGTCCACCGAAGATCCGTTATCTATCATCATGCGTTTCACATCCACCGAGCCTACTTGAGCTACGCGTGATCACCAATGCCCTTCATGCGGTTCGATGGGCTCAAGGATAATTCGCATCCGTAAATGATATGACGGTTCTGGAAAAGGTCATCGATCTTGAGTAGTAAGATCATCACCGATATGACCGAATCAAGATAAGCCCTTCTCTTCTTCCCTACTAACTTCCCAATAGACCCACCAGTTATTACATCAACGACTTGCCTTGGCGGTGGTATTGGAGCATTTTGAATGGATGGTACTTGAACCGTTTGAACGGTACGATTGATAATCTGCTGACCCTGGCGGTTCTTCTCAGCCACATACTGAATTAGCAAGCCGCTTTTAATCTTGCTCTCCACAAAATCCTTTAAATTACAACACTTTCATTAGTTAATCACGACCAAAGACTTGATGATAACCACAATATTTACGAGGGTTGCCATGTCCCGTCCTGTAATTATCACGAGGTGGCTCAAAGAAAGGCTGGTTTCTGATTTGATCCAAAATTATTGACCTCTCCGTATTCAATTGGGTGTAGACCTTATTAACCTTCGGGTAGAAAGCAGTGTACTGACCATTTGCCTTTGTCGCCACGAGTTATTGTACTTCTTGAACTACCTTCCGCCTTGTTTGTATCCCCCACTCTTCTCTCGATCAACCTCGGTCTTGGGAACCTCTACCTCTTTTAATTGGCTCAAAGAAGGATTTTTCGGACTATTCATAGCCTCTTCTACAACAATATAGCCTTCGCTTTGTCAAAGGCTTCGCTAGAAACTTCTGGATGATGAAACATCAACTTCTTTACCAATTTCTCCGACTTAACCGGATCTAGCCCATTCGAACAGAATCGGCGACTTGAGGTCATTAAGGTCGGACACCGACCGATCGCTTCCCTAAATCTCTTTACATATTGGCCTAAAGATTCATTGGTGAACTACGGATTGTCTTAAAGAGCTCAGTAGCTTTCCCCTTCTTCTGTTGCTTCCAAAACGCGTGCGTGGAACTTATCACAAAGCTTCGGTCCACGAGGAAATCGAATCGATGGTAAAGTCCCCATCCATCGCTCTTGCGTCTTTTCTCAACGTTGTGACAAAAGTGTGACACTTGGCAGCATCAGTGAAGTCGTAGTAATCCATTAGCCGGTCAAACGCCTGACTATGGTCATAAGGATCTCCGGACCCATCATAGCTTTCCATACGAGGCAACTTTTTGGTAATATCTGCCTTCTCCTTAAGAATATCGGAGGAAAAAGGGGACGCCTTCTTTCAAGGAGTGTCCTTCACCGTGTTGGACCTCGCCCAATTGTTTTGAAGTTCTTTCAACTCCTTTACCGTAAAATCAACACCTTGGGTTATGATGAGATCTCCTTTTCGAGGCGACGTTAGGCACTTGGAATGGATCGACCTCTCCCTCGCCGATCCCACCTGCCTCTTATGGGACTTCTTGATTTACTAGGGTGTATAATCTCATCCTCACGATGAGAACGGTTGTGTCGGTACTCCCTTCTTGGTTTACGCACGATTTCTCTCGACCGCTTTCTTCGTCTTTCATCGTCGCGATGAATTGATCCAACGACTATCGCTGCCTTTCTTCGAGGCGAGGGTGTTCTGCTCTTGATCTCCTCCCATCGTGAGAACGATCCTCAGACACATGCGTAGAATGTTCCGGCTCCTTACCCTTCCGACGGGGGTATCTCCTTATGCCTACTCCGCTGCTTTTCTAATGAACACGGCTAGATGCTTCGTCCCTCAACTCATCCACCAAGAATCTGTTCGGCTATATCTTCCCTTTGTTTTAACAGAACCTCCAAAGCCTTATCTCGCTTAAATCGCCGCCATCCTCGACTTGGCGCGCTCATCCTCTTGACCACTTTGGCGATGAGTCCCGGTCTCACGAGCCCTCTACCCGTCCCCGATCGGGATCACGCCTTTATCGGCGTTGAAAACCAACTTCCGTCTGGCTCACCCACGGATCTTGGACGAAGTTCTCTGAGTCAGTTTAGAAGCCGTGTTTTCGTGAGCACTTTTAAAAGGACCTGACGGTCCTTTTTTTCAAATACGAGGCGTTGATGAACTAATGACCATCGCCTTTTGCCTCTTCCGTGTACCATCTCTACTCCTCATCATCTTCCGAAGTGAGTTAAACAATTGTGATTGAAAAATACCCTCCTTCTAAATACCAATGTTAACGCCAAAGATCTTCCGCCACGTCCCAATCACGTAAGACGTCCCGATCCCGCGCATGCAGTAAACACGATAAACACCATGAAGCTTGACGACGGTTCCGTCGGGGATAGCTTCAGCGTGAGAGTCGATGAAGTGTGTTCACAGGTTTATCAAAATGGAGGCTATATCGCTGAGTGTATTGAGAGAGAGATAATAATAATTCTCTGTGTATATGTGATTATGAATGAATAAGTGTATGAGAGCCTACCTCCTCGCTTGTGAAGACTTCCTTAGCTTATATCTTATCCTCCTGGATTCTGGTGCCACCCACTATTACCCCGACACACCCGATCGATGGGATCCACCGATCAGATATAGTTTATCTCATCGCTTTACAGTCACTGTTCTCACCGCCATGGTAGATTATAATCCCATCCACATTAATCATGACGGGTTCTCTACCAACGTAAATGCGCTTTTCATCATCATTCAGGTCAAAATAATAGATATAAAAAATGTCGAAAGAATTCGATTCTTTGGATCGAATTCGGTCTTTATAAGTCAAAAAAGAAAATAATAAGATAATGAAAACAAAGACTTGGTGGTTCAATAATAAAGGTCCAATAGATTAATTAAAAAAGTAAATAATACACCTGGCGTGATAAAAAAAAATATCGTGGCCCACGGTATATATTACTAGTATCTCGACTCGTGGGATTGGATTGGATTGCGCAAGAACAGTTTAATTAGTTATATATACTTACAAATCATATACCACCACCACCATACGTGACTATTCTAAGACGCAAAAACATAATGTTTGACATGTGATTAATTATTTATTTATTATGGATTATTATATTTAAATGATTATTATTCCGTTATTTATTCTCTCTATTTATTCAGTCAGTCAGTCAGTTTTTATTCGATCAGCAACAAAGGTAGCCAGCCTAAACTAAACACTGGAGTACTTACACCGCATGCATAATTAATTACGGGGAGGGATAGATTAGACCGACGGTCAAGTTTTTGGGTAGATGTAGACCATACGCTTAGGCTATCTTTAAATTAACAGCAAGTCGATGATTGCACGTTGACTATAACCAATAACGTACAAAACCAGAAGAAACGAATTTATTTATTTACAACGAGATGGAGGCATCCACTCCAGTCCAGGGGACTTAAATTTGTCGGTAGCTATATATTTTCTTGTTTGTACTGTATAGTGGGTGTTGAGTGTTATTTTGAGCATATATCTTAATTGTTGCCATTTTGACCATCTTAATCTGCATGCGTATATATTACTCCGTATTAATTATGTATGTTAGCACATGAACAACTCCACAATTAGTAAATAAAAGTGCATGCCCTATACATTCACGAGTCTCTACAGTGGAAAATTAAAAGACTTCTTCTTGCATTGTTGCTCAAGTGTGTGTAAGTGTGTATATTATTATACACGAACAGAACAACAACAACATGGCGTAGGCCCTAGCTAGGGTATACATATACATATACATATGTTTTAAGAGAACAAAATTCAGATACGTACTGAGCCATTGCCATATTTCACATGCAACTATATATAAAAAGTTTTGTCAATGGGCAATTTGACTTGAATGCTACACTATTAAGTATGAAAATAGTCTTGTAGTAGAAGCAGCAGCAGCAGCTGACATATATGATTGCACTTCCTTCTCAAGCCTGCAGCTTTGGACAGACGTTGGCGCTGGGATTCGCAGCCGAACCTGGGAGATGAAGTCAAAATTAATTAATTAATTAACAGAAACTCATCCAATTAGTCGGTCAATAAGCAGCAGCCGAAGTCCGACAGGTAACAAACTCACATATATCTGCCAAACATGCTTGTTTGGCCACTGGATCCTCTTCAAATGGTGGTGGAACTTGGCCATACACCATTTCACAGCTCATATCTTCAAAATCTACAGACAACATGAAGAAGATGCATGGTTTTCTTCCAGAAAATAACAGCTTGTGCGCATATGATAAAAGTTGAGGCCAGGAAATCATACTCGGTATCATAGTTAATGGAAGCCCAAATTCATTGGTGAAGAAATCTTGAGTTGGAATTTTGCACATATTCACACACATTCCCACACATCCACTGTTCTCCAAGTACCTTCATATAAATGTCAAACTTCCAAATCAGTACTTGGACAAGAGAACAAATGCCCACCATCCTCCTGCTTTTGTTTTGCTTTGTGTTGTGTTGGTTGTTTGTTTTTCTCAGCAGTTACTAGTGATGTCAAAATTAATACAATCTGGTATATTTAATGAAGGGAAAATAGAAGAAAACTTTAAGACTAATTAAAATGGGACAAGGCAAACAGAACTGGTTATATAAATGAAACCTCAGCTTTCCAGCTTGAATTACAGATCATAAATGATTTTAAGTTGCTGCATTTCAAGTTTGGTAGTAGTATAAAAACCTTGAATAGCAGGCAGTTCCTACACCAAACTTTTCATTTAGTACTGATTAAAATTACCTGCACTTCTTTATATGGACTCCACTTCTTTGCTTCACCCCATTAATCTCAACATCCACAACCTAGTAGATGATGCCTATTATCAGTTAGTGTACGCAGAGTAAGGGTATCCCTAATCAAAACTGCAGTATTTTAATTTTAAGGCGGATTGAAGTTATAGGTATAGGGGTTTTCTGTTCCGCAGTGGTTTTGTAAGTTCATCAACTCAAAACTATCATAAGAGATTAAGAGTGAAGAGTAATAATGCAACTCTCAGTTATGAATATGAAAACAAAATTTTGCATTTTAGGGTCTATCATGGGACTTCTTCAATGGCTGAGAAGGGCTTCAGAAATGAAGAATTATGACATTGATCCCTGCAGCACAAATCCTTTTAAGTGTAACACTAATACTGCAAGCAAGTTATATATACATACATACATACATACATACATACATACATACATACATACATAGATCTGGAGATTACAGAAGAATGTGGGTACCTGAAGTATAATAAGACATACCTCTGAAGGCCCAACTAACCAGTGGAAGAAAGGTACAGTTAGAGCAGCATTGAACTCCTCAGCCCACTTTGTTGGTGGGAACAATTTCCTGAACTGCATGGAACCAAACAATAACCATAAATTAAAATAAAGTCTTAATAATTATAAGCTACTTCTCCTACTTGATCATGAAATTGAACATTGTGGAGGTCATATGCAGAGGAAATGCGTATGCTAAGGTTAGGGAGTCAATCCCTTTCCTCTTTAAAAGGTAATCAGAGTACACACAAGAACTTAGATAATCACAATCCTTTTGTTTAAATCTTAATATGCTTTAAAAATAAAAATTCAAATAGAATTCCCATCTTAAAAATTTAAGATGGAGGGAGTGTGTGTTTAATAACGTTTCCAATTTCTACTAGCCTAGTAATTGATTAATCCACTAAAATCAGAAACAAGTAGTGATCCATAATTAAATTTAGACTGGAGGAAGATACAAGGAAGAGGTAATTACCCCATATACGGCAGGCAGCAGGAAAGTTATTCATTCTTTTGGCCTTTTTTCCTTCTAAATTTTATAATTATATACCAAGTTGATAAAATAAAAATAAAATGAGTCCTACTAAAGGATAAGGGTTGTGGTGGATAGAGAAAGAAGATACCTGAGCAGGGGCACCTGGAGGGAGCATGGACAAGAGCACCTCCCTAACAACTTCCTGCTGCTGCATACGAGACCTTCCCTGCATTACTCTCTTTGACACCTCCACAAAGCTTTCATAATTATAGTCAAACAATCCCCCCTTTTTATCCTTCTTACTGTCGCCTGCAAATTTCTCCATCTTTCTAGCAAACAGAGTCATGAATGCCTTCTCAAAGAACCCATCATTGTACTTAGTCTTCTCCCCCAAAGGCGATGGCTGTCCAGACGGCTCAGCGATTCCGCACCGGATTATAACATTACCGCCACAGCTGCTACTCCGGCACCTCGGTGGGTAGCAATGATTAAGAGTTCTTGGGAATTGTACTGCTTGAAAACTAAGAAGTACCATGAATTTAATCAACAAGAATATATAAATATGATCAATGTGTCTGCCTCTGTTTTACCTAGATAGTAAAGACTCGTAACATTTAACAGAACATAATATGCTGAGAACTTGTTTTCACGAAATGCCCGAGTAGTCGACTTGGTTGGTTGAGCTTAATTTATTGGATTTTTCGTGGGGACAAACTATGGCCACAAAACACACAATATCCGGATTCCCGCCTGACAGGTAGAACCCATAATATGTGTGAATTTTTTATGTGATAGACTATAGAATGAACACATATGAATGAATGGGACTAGACTGACCCAAGTCTTTATGGGACTAGACTATATGTGTGAACCCATATTACTATCATTATTGAATTCTTTATTATTACTTGTAGTATATGTCGTCATTAATGAATGGGACTAGACTGACCCAAGTCTTTATACGCTTCTTCAAGCTCAATTTCCTTCTAGTGAGCCACTGGCCCACAATATAGCCAGCAGGGTAATGTTTTTAAGGGGCAAATAGCAAATATCACATAGCATTATCAAATGCCGGTTGGACCAACAGCAAAAAGATGAAGGAAGTTGAGGTCAAAAAGATGACACGCTTGAGTCTTAATTATGTATGCCACATAGAAGAAGAGTAGTAGTAGTAGTAGTAGTAGTGAATTTGTCTGAAAAACTTTGTCCGACGACTGATTTGTTTTTTCTATTGCATGTTTTTACGTAATTTTAAATAATAAGATCTACAAGCTAGATATTTTGCCCATAAAGACTATAATTATCAACAGAGATGGTCCTCTCCACAATTGAAATATTAACATCCCTGGAAATAATGACATAGTAGGGGAAATAGCTCAAGTGATTGAGTGATCACTTAGCATGAAAGATGTTTGGGGATCAATACCCATAAAAATGTGGATAATTTCTTTTTTCTGAAAACGACTCCCAGTCACCGAGTCTGCACTCACCCTCTTCAGCTAAGAAAAACAAACACTTTTCATAACCAATGAACCAACAAAATTCCTCTATATTGTCATGCCTATAGAAAAAGCACCATATAGACTATAGAGAACACAACTCAGCTTGAAGCGTTTAGGATCGAAAGAACAATTTCAGAATTCTAAATTAATACAACATTTCTGTATGAATATTGTTTTCTTCTCTCTCTTGGTAATAGTCACGTTGAGAGGAGCATATGTAAGCCTACAGCAGACTAAACATTACAAAACATCACAACTCAAATGGAAAGTTTGCTTTCTCTGCAATACACCATACAAATAGATTGTTCTGACACAGTTAGTCGGGTTTCTTTCACTGACACGCCAAAAAGAGCAAAAAATATAGTAGATCAGTAACAACTGACAATTGAAACCGAGTACAAAATTCACGAACCATCTAACTTGTAACTTCTGCTAGAATCTAGACTCCGTCCGACTAGAAAAAGTTATCACTTAAAGACAGCCGACCAATTTTAAGCAAGCACAGCTTAGAGCTTCTATTCCGCAGCCTCCACCTGTTTTGTAGCCTCAACCTCTTTCAACTTCTCCAATGCTGAGATACGTCCATCCAGAGAATCGTTTAGGCCATTCATCTGAGATGAAATAAGATACTCAGGTGTTAACATGTTACGACAAATTAATAAGACAAGTACAGTCACTACATAATAGATGTAACCATGGTTACCAGGAATCTGGATCAATTTGTTACGTAGAACAAAATCGGGTTAGGGGAACGCTACCTATTAGTGAAATACAAAAAGCATCTACGTTCCCATACCACGATTTGGGATGCGAAAAGATAGTTCCCGGTTAGCAAATTGTAAGGGGGGTAGGGTTCCCTAGTAACCCCGGAAGTAACCTTGGACGTAACCATATCTAATTATAAATTTCACTAGAACCAAGCAGAGTCAAAACTTTAGAATCTCCCAAACATTCACGTTAGTCACCATCATACTGCTCAATATGTTGTTTCTTTTTCAATCTATAAATGGCGCAATTTTTTTTATTTTAAAAAAACTATTTATTACGGCTGCAAATTCCTTGCAAAGGTTCAACACAAAAATCTTAGAAGAGAACAGTACCTCCAAATTACATGATCATTATGTGCCCTATACAAATAACAAAATATCTGCAATCAACAGCAAATATTGAATAACAAAATATCTGCAATCAACAGCAAATATTATAGGGAGCACGTATTTCTGCTACTTATTCTATGTACTCACCCCTCCTTTTAGTTTATTAACAGAATTACCCTTAAACACATTCATGTTTCCCCGCAAACACTCCAAGCTTGTAGAACAAATAAACTTTCATCCTGAAAGGCCATCCTTCTATTTGAGTACATATACGAGGCAAGAATCCCAAAGTTTAACAGTGCAGAAAGATAGACTTAATATAAATTAATGAGACCAAGATCTAGTATCTTAAGCTTTTGGGTCAAGTTGGATCCCAGATATGCGTGAAATGGAAGTGGATCACTACAATGGAAATAACCAAAGCCATATAATAAAACAAATATCATGGCCCAGAAGATGCAGGCCAAGACCATTGGAAATCACTATCTTCATGATGAAAAGTATGTCCTTGCAACTCTCAGATTTACTGTTTAAAAGAACAGCACAGCCGCCATCATATGGAGCCACCACACCCGAAATAAGTTTGGTTTAACAATGCAAGTCTTGCTTCTTACAATCAACTAGAACTTGGATAACAGAATGAAATGGAAGATAACAACAGTTAAACAATTAAAAACTATATTCCAACAGGTCAGTTGAGATAAATAATACTATATAATGATCAATTGCAAGCAACAGTTTTTAATATAATTTCTCATGGGGGTCAGTACAACAATCGAGGAAGGTTTCACGAATGAATATTCAATAAAATTAAACACAAAGAGAGAGCAAAAAACCATTATCAGCTTAGAGAGAGAATGGGTATCGCAAAGAGGATTCACCTTTTGGGAGATGGATTGATGGGCGGCCTTGTAATCCTTGTGAAGGATGTAAAGTCCCGCCGCCGACGCCACTGCCGCGCTTGCGAAGAACGAAGCAAATCTAACCCTCAGTACGTATCCCATCTCCTCCTCCTCCTTTTTCCCTGATTCGATTTCCCTTTTCCCTTGTTTGCTGAAATAATAAATTTCTCTATTTGTTGAAAAATTGAAATGAAATACTACCTCAAACGAAACAAGAGGAGACACCGGAACCTACATCTGGGCCTTAGCATGAATTCGCCGTGGCTTGAGTTCCCGTTTGGTATTTAACTTGGGCTCTGGGCTTTTCAATAGCAAAGACGTCCATATTGTATTGATGCCGAGCCCAATTAATTTTTACATTTTCTTCAGAAGGCAATACCCAAAAATCATAAGAAAAACGTATCAAGCCCTACTTAAATAGTTTAGTTAGTTTTTATTTAATATAAAAAAATAATATAATAATAATAAGATAGCTAAATTTCAATTACGTGCACTAATCTTATGTGGAATGGAAGTGACACTAAAAAATGATTCATATAGTGTTTGTTTGTTAGATAAATTCACGTAACTAATTGTTTTAACGTTTAAGGCTTTAATTAAGAACTCAGAACAGTGATTCGATCGGGTGCTCTTAGTATTAATTTTTTGAGTACGGACTGAGCGACGATTCGATTTGTCGTCGTCTTAACTTTTAACAACGGACAACATATAACGGATCGAATCGTCGCTCGGTCCATCACTAAAGAAAGATATACAATGTATGTTGGATAAAGAGTATGCTCTTAATTCTTTCTATATATATATATATATATCTGAGGTTAGTTGGTTGATGAATCCTAAAACTGAATATTTATAATTTAATGTTTGTAACTAGTACAGTAGTAGTTGAGTTGAGTTATGTAAATAACATGGGGAGCCATGCATGCATATTTATCGTCTTAGCTCCATTGCATAGCCAGCCGTTTCTAGCGTACTGGTACTGAAACCAATTAAAATCAGCCAAATTAGGCCGAGCTCATCATCATCATTATGATGATTTAATTATGGGTTGGTAGGCTGCCTGGTAGCACAGTTACCATATCAAACCAAGAAACTTGAAATTAACAATATTGCATATATAAAGGCTAAAGCTCTCCCAACAGCTCTAGTCCATCAATTTTGTTTTTCCTTTTTTTTTGTTTAAATATTCTATCGAAAAGCCATGCATGCATGCCGGCAGCGTATGAGATTGATCATTAATAGTTTGATACTATCATTGATGATGGGTTGACTTGCTTGCCTAATAGTCTAATTAATACAAAAATCTGAATCCATTTAATTTGCCCAGTTTGAGACGTTAGATGTTCAGAGGGCTGGGAGAGGACGCCAAGACCTAGCTATATCAGCTTATATTGCCATGCCTCCCTCAAATTAGGGCAGGATGTGAAGAGAAGATGGGAGGTATCCAGAGAGTCGGTCATCTTTCTCAATATACACTTCTCCTAATTCCCTAGCTAGCCAGTTCCCTCGATCAGTCACTATAAATATACACACATATGAGAATGATCCATGACAACGTGTTATGAACAAAAAATGGGTATATACCATCATTTATTGTACAACATAAGAACAAACGGTCATGAATAAAAAAAAAAAAGACGTCCACTGCTATTAATAATGGACGTGATTCAAAATTTAATATATATGCTACTATTAATTAGTAGCATCCGCTAATCAGAATACTTTTAATCTCGTTCCTTCATCTCTTCCACTCAATTTATTATTTAGCGTTTGACCTTCCTTCATCTCTTCTACTCAATTTATTATTTAAAGTTTGACATTCCTTCATCTCTTCTACTCGATTTATCGATTTATTATTTAGGATTTTGGAATTTACTAACTAGGATTTAATAAGGATTTATTAACTAATCCATAAGACAAAGGCTTAAATATAAATAATTAGTACCCTAAACTATAGGTCATATTCCATTAATTCGGTGATCCACCTTTCGACTTTGTCAATTAGATTATTGAATTATTAATTTTTTTTCAATTGTAATAAATCGAGCTTGCCACATCAGAAATTGCTGACATGGCTATTTGTGTTGGGCCATAGGAAGTTGGTGTGGCTAAAAAAATAGTTTTTTAATTATGGATTTAATAAATCTGATATAATGGAGGGAAAAATGGTTTAGCAACAATTCAGACAAATTAAACATTAACTCAAAATCTTCAGAACATATACAATCGATCTAAACCTCCACCACAGTCGATCTAAAGCAAGCCCCAACTCGGTCGAAAAAAACCCTAGCCCAAGAACTGCAAATCAACGATTCCGACGAAGAAATACTAAGAATCAACGATTCCGGCACAATTCCATGGAAGAAGGACCGTGATCGTGCATTATTTGCTGAGTTGGCGTTCATATTGTGCATTTGTCCCCACTTTCGAAGTTTCGACGAAGTAAGTGTATCTACCACATATCTATGTCTATAGTTTGAATATGTGTGATATTTGGGCTTTGATATTAGACATTATGTCTGTATTGCTAAGAAAATGTAGTCTACCAACTGTAAAGTATTATTCCCCCACAGTTTCTCATAGTTTTGTCTCCCTAACTTAGGAGGTCCCCATTTGTTTACTTTATGTTTAGTACTTGTTATATATATATATATATATATATATATAAGTTATATATATTATTTATATATATTCTTTTTAATGCAGAAATGGATGTCATTACTTTAAGATTTCATCATAGTGGTAAACTAGTAAATAATTGTGATATAGTTGACTATGTTGGAGGTACTGTATTAATGAATTGTTTAAATATGATCCTGATTATATAACTGGGCCTGGGATTATTGATTATGTTTCAACAATACTTGGAAGCAAGAATGTAAAAAATGTATATTATCTTATCCCTGGACAAAGTTTAGCAGAAGGGCTTAGGACGGTAGGTTATGATAAAAGAATTATTGACATGTGTGAGTATGCTAAGAAGAACCCTGTTGTACTGAGACCATGACCATAAACAAATAGTAAGTACTGATGAGAACATAGATGATGATAGTGAGGGATTTGTTGAAATTTTAAAAATGTTAACATTGAAGAACATTCAAATAATGAGGGAGTAAAAGAGATTGAGGTTGATGTGCTTCAGACTGATAATGAAAAAGATATAGAGTATGAATGAGAATGAGATACAGACTCTGATATAAGTAGTTATTGTGACTGGTTAGTTTAGAGTGATGAAGAGTTACTTACTTCTAGGCAAAATTTGAAAGCAGCAAAAGAGAGGGAAAAAGTGAGAAAAAGAGGAACAGAAGAAGAAAAAAAGACGAAAAAAATGAAGAGGAAAATGAAAAAGGAAATGAAGAGGGAAATGAAGAAGAAAATGAAGAAGGAAATGATGTTGATGAAGGTAGGCAGGGACCTGTTGATTAAGGTGGGTAAAGAGCACCAACTGAAGCTTTTCTAACCTCCTCTTAATGTCATTTAGTAAAGTCTGGTTCATGACTTGCACATCGCCATTTGATTGAGGATGGGCTACCAACACCGTACAAGGTTGGATATTCAAATCCTTTAGGAACTGTTAAAACTTAGTCCCCACGAACTAGCGTTCGTTGTCCGATATCATAGACATAAGAATACATACCAAACCAAAACATCATTGACTCCTTAAAAAATTACATACAATTCTGGTCGATGATCGTCTGAAGAGGTTTAACCTTCACCCACTTAGTCATATAGTCAATAGCAACAACCACAAATGCTAACTAACCCTTCGCCTTCGGCAACAGACCCAAGATGTAAATCCTCATATTGCAAATGGGATCAAGGACATGATTGATGACAATTTCTTCAAAGTTTGATACGAAACAGGACTATATATTGAGCTGACACTTGAATCAGTTCTTTATAGTCTTTCGCAGCTTCTTGAAAGATGGTCAACTAAAAATAACCTTACCTCATCAATTTATATGCCAACGCCTTAGCCCCTATATGATCTCCACATATACCCTTGTGCACTTTTCGAAGAACGTAAGCCACTTTAGATGGTGCAAAACACTTTAATATATAAAAGGGAAAAATAAACACACCTGTAGAGTTCCCCATCAATCAGATAGAAGTAAAAACTTATGTGATTCACCTTTTTGGCCAACATTCGGTTTGAAGACAATTTCCCTTCACTCAGATAATCGAGATAAGGGGTAAGCAAACAATTCGACCTCTCTATTACCAAGACCTCTAACTTATATATGAGTTCTCGGGGCATCAAGAACCTATAAATACACCGACCCACTGAATGACTCACATCTGCTGTGGCCAACTTTGACAAGTTATTGACCACCTTTTTATTCGATCGATCCACTCCCTAGAAAGAGTAAGAATTAAATTAATAGAGCCGACTCTTAACTTTAGCTAAATACTTAATTAGTCATTCTTTCCCTCCCCACCCCCCGAGCCTCGTATTCTCTTGTAATCTGCTTAACAACCAACTTCGAGTGTAAGACCCCAAATTTTATGAATAAAGATTTAAATTTCTCGAAATATTTTTTTGAATATTATGGTGTGGATTTGATATAATGTTATAATTGTGGGTAGTATTTATAAATTTTGCAAAGTATGCAAGTTGTTGTATTATATTCGATTGGTTAGGAATATTCGTTTTAGCGAGGAATATTCGATAACAACTACAATCATTGGTGGAACCCACAACGAATTATTATTTTGATTGAGAAAATGACAAAAATATTTTTATGAAAATAACGGCGGAAGTTTTACCGTTAAAACTATTGAACTACCCGGTAGTAAAAGTACAGTAATACGCGTGGTTGCATAGTAGCACACAATATTGATTATTAATGCTTACGTGAGAATTCACTCAGTTTTGTTCAATTATTGCTACAGTAGTTGCTGCATTGTATCTCACGTTATTTGATTCAATTATTGTCGATTTTTATATTATATATAAGTTTTGTTTTATTAGTATTATTAGTGTAATAAAACAGAAAAGCTTTTTATATAAAACAGAATACTTTTATAAAATTATTCATTTTATTAGGCAATAATTAGAATATATTATATTCTATTATGCATAGTGTTTTTGCATAGTAAAATCTTTTTATATAAAATGAATACTTTTATAAAGTTATTTATTTTATTAGACAATAATTAGAATATATTATATTTTATTATCGTAGTGTTGCATAAAGTCTACATAGTGTTTTGCATAGTAAAATCTTTTTATATAAAATAGAATACTTTTATAAAGTTATTTATTTTATTAGACAATAAATAAATATATTATATTTTATTTAAAAGTTTTTTGTTTTATTAGAATATTTTATTAAATCAATCTGGACCGTCCGTTTAAAAGTAAATCAATCTGGACCGTTCATGGATTAGTTACTATTCAGTCAATTCTTCTATAAATAGAAGTTCATTCCTTTATTATTTCTTACGAATTCACTGAAACTCTAGAGAGAGAAACTATAGAGAGAAAGAAGAAAAATATTCTGCTACCTCTCTACTCCAGTATCAAGTTTCTTTCTAAGGTAAGGGGTATTATTTCTTTCGTATTCATGAAGAGAGCTATTGTTATTTCATTCCTTATTATTCTATTGGAATAACTCAGATCTGCTGGACTCTACCGTATACATGGTAAAATTCTTCTGTTATTCCATTCTTTATTGTTATGTTGGAATAACTTTTATACATCACAAGTATCGCATACATGGTGAAATTCTTCTATTATTCCATTCTTTATTATTATGTCGGATTATCCTCGTGCATGCATTTACGCATGACTGGTTCCATTCTTTATTATTCATTAATAATATCACATAAGTGCGTTCTGCATGACTGGTTCATTATTTATTATTACATTGGGAATAACTCGTCTGCGATGATCTATCGCATGCATGGTGAATTCTTCATTATTCCATTCTTTATTATTCTATTGGAATAACTTTGCCATGTGGATTATCACATGCATGGTGAATGATCCTTTGTATTCATTCCTTATTAAATTATGGAAATGATCTGTTTACGTGGATTACCGCATGGCGGGTGAAAATTCATTTGAAGTTTTGAAATTTTTCTAACCCTCAAAAATTCTGGAAAAATTTAAAATGATAATTTGATGAGTTTTCTATATTGTGTTTAAAGATGGTGATTTTTGGATGTATAGATTAAGAGTTATGGATTTTATGGGAAAAGACTATTTTAAAAGTAAACCCTTATAACTCCTTGTGGTTAACTCCAAAATTGGTGAAATTTTTATTAGGAGTACATGTATATAACAGGAGTATACCCTGTAAATTTCGGAATTTTTGGACAAAGGTACAATTTATGATAAATGTCTAAATATTCGGAGGTTTTGGCCATATAAAAAATAGTAAATAAATTTTAAAAATTCCGAGAAAAATATATGTTCAATATGGGACTATATTATGCTAAATCTCAGAAAAGAAATATTTTTGGGACTGATTTGGTATTTTTCATGAAAATAAACTAGTTATGAGTAAATGAATTAAATATGTTACGTGAAGTAACAAAATTAGAAAAATGGGATTTTATGGCTTGGGAATCCTATATAGGGTATATGCAGATTTTTGATTAGGGATTTGATCATTGGTAATGAAATCTTATGAGTACGACATTTTTGAATGATTAAGTGCATTATTTGGTAAAGTGTAAACAATTAAAATAAATTGTATATAAGTTTAAAAAGTGATTAAAATATTGTTATAATATTAGATGATGAGTTTATTAAGTGATTGATTATATTTGGATAAATTTAAAGTCTTTAATATTTATCCTTATTTTCGTTTGATTAATGCTTATATCATTGTCATCATCCTCATGCTTATATTGTGATGAAAGTCATCTTTGGCTTACTTGCATAGATGGACTTGGTATGATTATGACCAAGGATCATTCGGTATAATCATGACCTGTAATGTTATAAATGATGTGGTAAAAGTCCTCAGTGCCTTGTAGTACATTGATGGACAATTTTTGGTATGATATGACCGCGAGAGATTATTCGGTATAGTCGTGACCATTGATGATTTAATGAATATCCTTGGCCGTAGTGCGAGGGATGATTCGATGATGTGGTTTATTTATTAAAATTTGAGTCTCGACGATAAAATTGATGACAATATTTTAAAACATAGAAGATAGTAGATATCATGATCTACTTGACTCTTAAATGGATTGCTTATTCATGCAGTTAAACTTGATGTATTATATTTTGTAAGTTTAACATTGTTGAAGGCTAATGATAATTTATTACGCATTATCTTGAGTCGTAATATTTTCTTCTTTGGGCTAGTTGAGCTCACCCTTTCTTTCCTTTATTACATTGGAAATGAGAATATAGTTGGGACCCATCTCGGAAAGCGGAATGGCGGTCAAAATGATAATACAAGTAGTCCTCATACAATTACATTAAATAGTGTGACAATAAATGTAATGAGACTCCATTGAGTGTGGATATTGTCAGATGACAATATTTGTATTAAAACTCACGACATATGTTTTATTATCACATTACGGCGTTTGTATAATTAAGTTTGTATTTGTAATGCTATTATCACCCGTCTTGAGTCGCTTCCGAATACATAGTACCGAAATTCGCTCTCATTTCCTAATTATCAACGATTAGTAAAAATGCGAGCTCAAATCTAGTTTTAATAAGAATATTACGATCAAGATAATATCAGATAATCAAATTATCATTATCATCTTAAACAATGTTAAACCGATAAAATACATGAAGACATCAAGTTTAATTGCGGAATAAGTAATCCATTAAAAGAGTCAAGTAGAAAAATAAAATCTACTATCTTTTATGATTTAAAAGATTTTCATCACTTTTATCGCTAGGTCTCCGACTTAATAAATAATCCACATCATCCCTTATCTACTACCAAGGATATTCATTAGTATCCAACCACAAATTATCCATGCACTACAACCAAGGATATTCACGTATTCACCAATCGTCATGATCATGCCAACAACTCGTCCATCAATGCACTACTGCCAACGATGAGGGACTTTTACCACATCATTTGTAACATTACGGTCATGATTATACTTAGAATAATCCACGGTTATAATCATACCAAGTCCATCTATGCACTTCTGAGCCACAGATGACTTTCAACATAATATATATGAGGATGATGACAATGATATAAGAATTCAATAAAATAAGTGCAAGAATTAATTTATCCAGGAAATAATAACGTCCAAATTGTCAACATGATACCTCTTTGTAGAGTAAAATTCAAGAATGCTCAGAAGAATATTTCCATGAAAAGATACTGGATGAAGCGCAAATATCAAGTGTGAGACCCAAAATTTTACGAATAAAGATTTAATTTTCTCGAAATATTTTTTTGAATATTATAGTGTGAATTTGAGATAAAGTTATAGTTGTGAGTAGTATTTATAAATTGTGCAAAGTATGCAAGTTGTTATATTATATTCGATTGGTAAGGGAATATTCGTACAACGGCACAATCATTGGTGGACCCCACAATGGAATTATTGTCGGATTGAGAAAACAACAAAAATATTTTATAAATAACGGCGGAGGTGTTATTGTTAAAATTGTTGAACTACCCTAGTAAAAAAAAGATGTCTGGCATTGGTTACATAGTAGCACTACGGTATTGATTATTGATTCTTACGTGAGAAGTTACTTTCGTTTATACTCAATTATTGCTATAGTAATTCTTTGCATCATATCTCTCATATTATTGATTCGATTATTGTCACAAGATTATCATCTCGCATTATATGTTATATTATTAAATCAATAATTGAGACGACAAAGTTATTCATATTATTAAATTGTAATATTTGATATGTCTGAAGTTATGTCGAGGAGAGGTTTGGTCACCTAATTGCTACGCCTGATAGGGAGAAATCTTTATTGAAAAGCCCTTCTTTCAGGAACAACCTCGTTGCTAAATATTGTGAGTTATAATATTAATGATGAATAAGTTTGTGTTGATTAAAGATGAATTTGATAGTTTCATTATGTTGGGATTATTTGTGTTAGTAGAAATCGACATCTATTACGATGATAATTGATGTCTGGAGGTTATATTGTTCAATCGGGTATTCGGGAAACTTTTCGTGTTGAAGTTACTATTCACGAGTTACTATTCATGAGTTACTATTCACGAGTTTTAATAGTAACTTGTCCTTTCGGTTTTCCAAGAGTTATTTAACCCTTCAGCTTTCCAAGAGTTATTTGCCTCTTGATTGTTCCAAGAGTTAATTTCCCTTCGCAAATAGTAGTTGTCTCTTCATATTACTAAGAGTCATTTTAACCCTTCGTTAAAACCAAGAGCCACTCTCGGTTCTTATAAATATAGAAGCTCATTCCTTCATTATTTCTTACGAATTCAATTTGAAACTCTAGAGAGAAATTATAGAGGGAAAGAAGAAGAGTTTTCTCTACTTCACTACTTGATATCCGGTTTCTTTACGGTAAGAGGGTGTTATTCTTTTGTATTCATGAAGAGAACTTACATCATTCCATCCTTTATTATTACATTGGAATAACTCTTGTGTCTGTGGACTCCCCATACTTGGTGAAATCCTTCATTATTCCATTTTTATTATTATTTTGGAATAACCTGAAAATGCAAAGTATTGCATACATGGTGAAATTCTTCTATTATTCCATTCTTTAATATTCTGTCGGAATATCCTGTCGATGTGAATTTCACGACTGGTTCCATTATTTATTATTAGTATTTATTATTACGTTGGAATAACTTGCCTACATGCTGAAGTACGCATGCATGGTGATTTATGGTGTTATTCCATTCTTTATTATTCATTGGAACATCCCATTGGTGTGAATTTCACGACTGGTTCCGTTATTTATTATTATGTTGGAATAACTTTGTCTACATCTTGAAGTACCACATGCGTGGTGATTTTTGTTGTTATTCCATTCTTTATTATACTCAGTTGGTTAAAAGTTTTGATTTCTATACTCCATGAAATTAGTGGAATATGTGACGCCCCAAAATTAGGTATCGTCACCCATCTTGGGTCGCCACTTCATGGTACATAAATTCAAATACAAACTTAATTATACATCCGTCGTGTAACATACTGACAATACATAAACCGAGAGTTCTAATAGGAATATTGTCATTTAGACAATATCCATACTCAAGAGTCCTCATTAAATTTATTGTCACACTATTTAACAGAATAGTGAGGACTACTAATGCTATCTTCGACCATCACTCTTTTCCCAGGCTACCCAACAATATTCTCATTTCTGAAGAAAGCGGTGAAAGAAAGGGTGAGCTCAACTAGCCCAAGAAGAAATATTATAACTAAGATAATGCGAGAATAAATTATCAATAGTCTTGACATCATAAAATCTTGAACCATGGTTTAGCTGCGATAAAATACAATCCATTAAAAAGAGTCAGTAGAAAATAAAATCTACTATCTTTTAGGTTTTAAAAGGTTTTCATCATTTTTTATCAAAGACTCGGTTTAATGAATAAACCACAAAGTCTAATCATCTTTTACCCGTTTTAAAAGGTTTTCATCAAATTATCAATGGTCATGACTATACTTAATCACCCCTCGGTCATAATCATACCAAAAACTATCCATCATTGCATTACACGAGGCCACCAAGGACTTTTGTCACATCATTTATATCAAGCCATGATTATCTTAAGAATGATCTCCGGTCATAATCATACTAAGTTCATCTATGCACGTAAGCCAAAGATAACATAATATAACATGAGGATGATGACAATGACATAATAATTCAATAAAACAAGTTCACGAATTAATTTATTCAGAACTAATAACGTCCAAATTGTCAACATGATCTTTGCTTTGTAGAGTAAAATTCAAGAATGCTCGTAAAAATATTTTCATTAAAAATCTTTGGATGAAGCGCAAATATCAAGGATATTCCACTAAATTCATGGAGTATAGAAGTCAAAATTTTAACCAACCGAGTATAATAGCAAATGAAATAAAAAAGAAATCACCATGTATGCGGTGCCATAGACAAAGTTATTCCAATGAATAATAAATACTGAGAATAATAAAAATGGAACCGGTCCTGTAAAACACACGTACGGGGTATTCCATAGAATAATAAAAACGACAGAATAATAAAAGATGGAACCGGTCCGGTGTAAAACACAAAACATGATATTCTAATAGAATAATAAAGATAGAATAATAAAAAGCGGAACCCGTCGAGCGTAAAAACGAGCGAGGATGTTCCAAATGGAATAATAAAATAATAGAAGAATGTCACCAAGTATAGGGGATTCCGCATATACTGAGTTATTCAATGTAATAAATAAGAATGGAATAATATAAGAATTTCACCAAGTATAGGGTATCTGCGTATACGAGTTATGTACGAGGTATGCCACTTTTACGAGTTATTCAATGAGAATAATAAAGAATGGAATAACATAAGTTCTCTTCATGAATAAGAAAGAATAACACCTTTACGAGTACAACAAATAATATTCCCTACCTTAGAAGAAGAAATGAATATTGGAAAAGTGAAGTAGCAAAATACTTTTCTTCTTTCTCTATAGTTTCTCTTCTACAGAGTTTGAATTGAATTAAGTAAGAAATAATGAAGGAATGAAACTTTCTATTTATAGAAAAAAAGCGAGGGTGGCTCTTGAGTGTATGAAAGGGTCAAAATGACTCTTGGTAATATTGAAGAGACAACTACTATTTGCGAAGGGGTAATTAACCCTTGGAGCAATAGAAGAAGGCGATTAACTCTTGGTAATATTGAAGGACAACTACTATTTGCGAAGGGGTAATTACTATCGATTGGCGAAGGTAATTACTTGTTAATGAAGGTAATTACTATTGAAGAAGGTAATTACTATTGACGAAGGTAAATACTATTGACGAAGGTAATTACTATTCACAAAG
Source organism: Panax quinquefolius (assembly GCA_020205615.1). NCBI lineage: Eukaryota > Viridiplantae > Streptophyta > Magnoliopsida > Apiales > Araliaceae > Panax > Panax quinquefolius. Next base: position 877,471 of record CM035152.1, read on the forward strand.
GTAATTACTATTCCTGAAAGGTAATTCTTATTCACAAAGGTAAATACTATTGACGAAGGTAAATACTTATTGACGAAGGTAAATACTATTCAAGGTAATTACTATTCACAAAGGTAATTACTATTCACAAAGGTAAATACTATTGATTTAAGGTAAATACTATTGACGAAGGTAATTACTATTCACGAAGGTAATTCTTATTCACAAAGGTAATTACTATTAATGAAAGGTAAATACTATTGATGAAGGTAATTACTATTCACAAAGGTAATTACTATTCACAAAGGTAATTACTTATTGATGAAGGGACTCTTAGATGATGACATATGGGCCCCCATAAAATAATCAAACTTACCACAAACGTCTCTCATAATGACTCTTTATATACATCAAAGATTGAATAAATATTACCACAAATCATTTTATTTTTAATCAACACATATTTAATCTTTCAACAATTATTAATCATTTATAACTTGTCGTCTCAATTAATAATTTAATAATATAACATATTATCTGATGATGATCTTTAATGACATAATTGAATCGATAATATAAGAGATATGATCGGCAATTCTTTGTGTAATAATTGAGCATAGTGAGTGACTTCTCACGTAAGCATCAATAATCAATACCGTGTACTCTTGTCTGACCCACGCCATTACTTTACTTTTACCACCGGGTAGTTCAATGAGCTTTTAACGGTAACACCTCATAGTTATTTTTTATAGAAAGACAATTTTGTCGTTTTCTAACTACTGACAATACTTAGTTGTGGGGTCCACCAATGATTGAGCCGTCGTCATTTAATATTCCCAAAAAAAGAATATTCCCCAATTAAATGAATATTTTATAACAACGTCTTTACTTTGCAAAATTTATAAATATTACCTACAACTATAACATTATATCAAATTTATTCCATAATATTCAAAAATAATATTTATAAAAAATTTCATCTTTATTTATAAAAGTCGGGTCTTCTGAGAATATCCTTGATATTTAAGCTTCATCCAAAGATCTTTTCATGAAAATATTCTTACGAGCATTCTTGAATTTTACTTTCTGAAGAAGTATTATGTTGACAATTTGGATGTTATTAGTTCTTAGATAAATTAATTCTTGAACTTGTTTTATTGAATTCTTATATCATTGTCATCATCCTCATATTTATATTTTTGAAAGTCATCTGTATTCAGTGTATAAATGGACTTGGTATGATTATGACCGAGGATTATTCGGTATAATCATGGCCAAGTAATGTTACAAATGATATGATAAAAGTCCTCGTTGTCCGTAGTGCATTGATGAGGCAGTTGTTGGCATGATCATGACCATTGATGAATACACAAATATTCCTAGCCCGTAGTGCATGGATAATTATGGTCGTGATACTAAAGAATATCCTTGGCTGTAGTGCAGGGGTGATTCGATGATGTGGTTTATTTATTAAGCTGAGTCTCAGCAATAAAAGTGATAAAAAAACCTTTTAAATCATAAAAGATGGTAGATTTTATTCTCTACTTGACTCTTTTAATGGATTGCTTATTCCGCTGGAGTTAAACTTGTTGTCTATTGTATTTTATCAGTTTAACATTGTTGAAGGCTAATGATAATTTATTCTGCATTATCTTAGTCATAATATTTCTTACTGGGCTAGTTGAGCTCACCCTTTCTTTCACTGTTCTCTTCAGGAAATGAGAACGTAGCAGGGACTAGTCGGAGGACGGAGTGATGGTCTAGATGATAGCATTAGTAGTCCTCACTATTCTATGAAATAGTGTGATAATAATTATAATGAGGACTTATTCTGAGAGTGGATATTGTCTAGAAGACAATATTTGTATTAAAACTCACAGCTTTTGTTGTATATTTAAAATTGTATTTGTATTCTATACCATGTATCTGGCGACCCAAGATGGGTGATGTATACCTATTTTGGGGGCGTCACATGCTGTCCATAGTTGGGACATGAGTCACAGTTGGTATTAAAACTCACAGTATATGCGTTATTGTATTTTGCACGACAATTGTAGTAATAAAGTTGTAGTTGTTTTCTGTACCATGTATTTGACGACTCAGAATAGGTTGGATGGATTGGACCTATTTTGGGGGCGTCACACAACATTCCTCCTGTAAACAACACTACCGAGCAAACGATGAATGATGGAATGTTTAAGAGCTTTTTGAAGTTCATGAAAATCAGATGAGAGAGACTCGTGTACAAAATACGGGTGGAAATGATGGCAACGCACGGTCTGTCACAGCCAAGCAGTTCAAGGAGTTGGGACCACCAAATTTCTGGGGAAATCCTGATCCGATTAAGGCAGAAACGTGGGTCAAGCAAATTATCAAGATATTCGATGTCTTAGGATGAACAGAGGAACAGAAGGTTCCATTCGCAACCTTTATGTTCCATGGAGAGGCAGATTACTGGTGGGAATCTGTGAAGCGCACCCAGCCAGCCGCACTCAACATGTCTTTGGAAAGATTTCAGAAGTTGTTCAATGACAAGTACTTTCCTGAAAGTATTCATCATATGATGGAGGTAGAGTTTATTAGACTGGAACAGAATAACATGACGGTGTCTCAGTATGAGGCGAAGTTTGTGGAGTTATCCAGGTTTGCACCTCATTTGGTAGAGAATGAGGAACGTATGACGCGGATGTTTTTTAGAGGTCTAAAACCTGAGATTCAGATGTTGTCAACATGGCTCAATTATTAGAGCGAGATAATGAGTATACTCAACCGAGGGATCACAACCAGGGTCATAGTGGTGACAGCAGTCATCGGAGCGATGATAACCAGCGAGGAGGGAAGAATACGGACAAAAGCGGTAACCACTCGGGTTTTAATCGTGGCCATGATAATAGGAGAGGTGAGTCAAGTGAAAATTTGAGAAAGAGGAGATTTAATGATGACGGGAAGACGTGGGCAGCAGCACTAGCACCAGTAACAAATTCTAGGGGAGGAGAACGACCGCCAGTTAGATGCTACAAATGCGGAGAGGAGGGACACATAAGTCTAAACTGTTCACAGCCTTCTAAGGTGTGTTTCAATTGTGGAAAAGATGCTCACATAGCTCGATTTTATCTTGTAGCGAAATCAAGTCCAGCTGGATGGTGGCACCAAAGGTGGATACGGACAAAACAAAGTCGGCAGTTTCTGGAAGAGCATTTGTCGTGACTGTCCAAAACGCGAGGAACCCGAACGAAGGTATCACGGGTTAGTTAATTATAAATTCTTGCAAAGTTTATACCTTATTAGATACCGGTTCTACCTACCCTTTTATTTCTCCTGCTTGTGCTCAACGTTTAAACTTGACTCCAGAGAAATTAGACTTTGATTTATCAGTGAAGACTCCGTTAGGAGAAACTTTCGTTACATCCACTATTTATAAATCTTGTTTGATTCAAGTGGGCACAATCACATTACCTATTGATCTTATCTCTTTAAAGATACTTGCTTTTGATGTGATTTTAGGGATTGATTGGTTAACCACTTATCATGCCAAAATTGATTTTTTCCGTAAGGTTGTTAGTTTTCATATTCCTAACCAACCTATTATACGAACTCAAGCAACCAAACCATTGAAGTCAAACACTTTCATATCAAGCCATAAAGCCATTCGTTTATTGAAAAACGGATGTCAAGCTTTCTTAGCCCATGTTATGGATTTGAATAAAGTCACGTCAGATTTGAATAAAATTTCCGTTGTTAGCGAATTTCCTGACGTATTTCTTGAAGAATTTCCTGGCCTACCCCAGAGTGTGATATTGAATTTTGTATCGACTTTAAACCCGGTACAAAACCCATTTTCAAAAATCCATATCAAATGGCTGCTATTGAACTTCGAGAGTTAAAAAAACCCAACTATAGAAGTTGGTACCCGAGCCTCTCTCGGTGACTTCCTTTGTGGGATCTGCACCGGACTCTTCGTCGTAGGGACGTCATATTCATGCGGTGGTAAACTGATATGTGCCATTGTGACGTGCTATCCAAGATTGGGATATGAGTCACAGTTGAGAGCAACCTAAGTCAGTAATCGAAATATCTAGCTTTCTAGACCCCGAATTTTTTTTATAAATAAAATTAAATTTCCTCTATTTATTATCTTGAAATAATAAGGAGTTAATTTGATGTAATACTTTGGTTATGGGTGAAATGTGCAAATTTTATAAAATAAGCAAGTGGTTGTAAAATATTCATTTTTGTTGGGGAATATTCTTTTGGTCGTGAAATATTCTTTTTTTGCTTTGGGAATATTAAATGCATCACAGCTTGTGACCATTCGTGGGGGCCTCATAATGTAATATCTTTCTTGGGATGAAGAAAGCGACAATGTTTGAGTTTTATAAATAATCAGCGTAATTATTCTCAATTAACACTATTGAAATACACGGTGGTTAAAATACGATGTCTACGCGTGGTGGCACAATAGCATACGGTAGATTTGTGATATTATTGAATTATTAATTCGTATGTAAGAAGGCATTACTCAATAATTATTACGATGAGTTCTTTATTCAATATTTTATTTTATTAATTCAATAATTGTTGCGTTGATATTTTATATTATTGTTGCTTCAATAATTGTCACTGCACAGTATTTTCCATTATCAGATCAATAATTCATATTATTTGAATAATATTATTAGATAACATTATTGGAAATGTCTAGAAAGTTCTGTCAAGGAGATGTTTGGTCACCTAATTGCGCGCCAGTAAGGAAAAATTCTTATTGAAAAGCCCCCTCTTTCTTGGGAACTGCTTGGTTGTCATAATTGTAATTCTATAATATTATTTGTGAATAATTAATTATTGATTTATATGATAAGGAAATATTTATTTGATGTGAATATAAATGATGGATATATTTGAGGTATTTTATCAATATTTTGTCGGATTGGAGGTATTAAAAACTCAAATCGGTGTTCTTAAATCTTTATTTCGTGAGTTGTAATTTTAATTCGACTGTTGAATGGTTGTGATTTTTAGATATATTATACATATATGAGTTGAGTATATATCCACAAATTTTGAACCGTTGAAAATTAATGCATGATTTGTTATGAATTTTAAAAGGTGTTGAAACGGTGTTGAAAATCGTCCGTTTGTGGATTTCGGATATTTTTTGTTTGGAATTTAGAAAAACTCAAAGCTACAAAGTTGTAGAGAATTCGATTTCGTGTGAAATGGACATAAAATTCTTATTTTTCTGATAAACGGACTATTTTCTATGAATTACTGAAGTTTCAAAAAATAAAATTATTTTTATTAAATTATGGATGGGACCCACTTTTGTTTTAACACATGTGAAACATTTTGAATTTTGATTCCAAGATGGTACATGCAGGTTGGTGAAAGTTGGCGTAAAAGAAAGAAAAAGAATAATAATATTTTATTATTTAGTCTCCTTTAGCGTTCTAGCATTTTCTTATAAATAGACGCTTAGATTAGAATTAAAAATCCCACCAGAAACAAGTTTTCTTTCTCTCTAGATTATCGAGCGTATTATTGTGAGTATTTTGATAATTTGAGAGTTGTTGTTCGGTACAAGTTTTCTTCGGCTCTATATCCGATATTCCGATCAGAAGTACCGTTATTTTGAGGTAAAGGATATTATTTTCTTCTTAAATGATATTATTTTCTTCAATATCATTATGCCAAAATATTGGTGAACTTTTTAATCAAATTTGGAACTTTTTGTATCGGGTTACTATTCACGTATACGGCACTATTCATGAATACGGCACTATTCACCAAAAAAATAAAAATTTTCCTTTTTGTCCCAGATGTCTATTTTGGCTACTATTTTGATTGTATCCATGTTTTGATCGTTATTTTTGAATTACGCTTCCAATTGGTTATTATGAAGTATTATTGATCTTGGATAAAAGCATTATACTGAATCCTAATATTTGTCCTTACATCTCCTTAAATATTTTCATCATCCTCGAAATTATGATATTCTTGAATATCTTTGGCACCCGTAGTGCAAAGATGAATGATTAATCGATGAATATGTTTGGCCGTAGTGCAAAGATGAGCAGTGTTGAGATGAACATGACCAATCGGTGATACAAATGAATATCTTTGGCTGTAGTGCAAAGATGAATATTCGATTAAAGATGCATATTGATTGTTATTACGAGGATAAAATATTGATGATGGACTTTTAAATCTTAAAAGATAGTCGAACTCATTCTCTACGTTGACTCTTCTAATGGATTCTTTGTTTCACCGCAGTTGTTGATCTAAAATTTATTATACATTATATTTTATCAGATTTTTTTCCCTGTTGAAGACTAATGATAATTTGTTGTATATTATCATAGTCATAATATTCTTTACTGGGCTAGTTGAGCTCACCCTTTTCCTTTTTGTTCCATTTTTCTTCTCAGAAGGTGAGAACATAGCAGGATCTAGTCGGGTATGGAGTGATGGCTCTAGAAAGATGTTTTAGCAGTCCTCACTATTTCTGTAAAATAGTATTTGAATAATTGTAATAAGGACTTATTTGAGTGTGGATATTGTCTAGAAGAAAATATTTGTATTTAAACTCACAGTATGTGTTGTCGTATTTTGCACGATAATTGTATTATTGAAATTGTAGTTTGCTTTCTGTACCATGTATTTGGCGACTCAGAATGGGTGTTGTATACCTATTTTGGGGGCGTCACAAAAAATCTATAAGCAACACTATTAGAAGCATATCCAATAAAAATGCAATCCATTGTTTTAGGTCCAATTTTATTCCTTTTAAATTCCGGCATAGCTACTTTAGCTAGACACCCCCACACTTTAAGATACCCCAAATTAGGTGCATGTTTTTTCCATAAATGATATGGTGTAGAGTCTATCTTTTTATGTGGAACTCTATTTAAAATATGATTTGCAGAAAGACAAGCTTCTCCCCACATATTAGAAGGTAAACCTGAACTAATTAGCATAGCATTCATCATATCTTTAAGTGTTCTATTTTTCCTTTCTGCAACTCCATTAGACTGTGGAGAATAAGGAGGAGAAGTTTCATGTATAATTCCATTTAGTTCACAAAATTTTTTAAGACTTCCTGAATTATATTCACCTCCGCGTCGAGATCTAAGTCTTTTAATTTTTCTTTCTAACCCGATTTTCAACTTCCGCTTTATATTTAATAAACATTTCTTCCACTTCATATTTAGAGGAAAGTAGATAAATTTGAGTATATCTAGACATATCATCTACAAAAGAAATATAATATTTCTTACCACCTCTACTCGTAGTATTTTTAAAATCAGCTAGAACACTGTGAATTAACTCAAGTAGTTCAGTTTGTCTTTTAACACTTTTAAAAGGTTTTTTAGCATGTTTTGCTTCTACACAAATTTCACATTTATTAAACTCGGTATTTGTAAGATTAGGTATAATTTCAAGTTGTTTCAACTTTTTAATAGAAGCTACATTCACATGTCCTAATCTAGCATGCCACATATCCAAATATTCAACAATATAAGCAAAAGAAGCATTCTTATTATTCAATTCAGCAGAAGCATCAAGTACAAATAAACCCCCATTACAAAAACCTTTCCCAACAAATTCCCCATTACGAGTAAGTACAAGTTTATCAGATTCAAATACAAGTTTAATCCCAACTTTGTTCAATAAAGACCCGGACACAAGATTTCTACGAATATCGGGCACATGAAGTACATCTTGTAGGGCAATTGTTTTCCCAGAAGTTAATTTTAGTAAGACTTTCCCTTTTTCCGCAACGTTGGTGGCTCGAGAATCCCCCATAAACACTTTTCTCCATTAGTCACATTTTCGTAGTTGAGGATTACGTCTCTAATCGCGCAAATGTGTCTAGTGGCCCCGGTATCTACTACCCATTCCGTGAAGTTGTCAACTAGGTTTACTTCCGAAATAACAGCAACAATAACATCATCGGATTCAACCAAGTTTGCTTATGGCTTAGGTTGAGAATTATTATTTTTGTTATCTTGCCCCTTGCAGAAATGACACTTCATAGCAATATGGCCAGGTTTGCCACATACGAAGCAAGGACCTTTAGAGAAAGGTTTTGAATTTGATTGGAATTATTGAACCTATTATCCTTTCTTCCCATTGATTTTTGATTTTTCCCTTTGTGGTTTTTGGACTGATAATTTTGGCTTTTCCACTGAGGCTTTTGTTCTACGAGATTAGCTTTGACAGTATGACTTGGAACTACTTCTCCCCTTTTCTTTAGCCCTGTTTTGTTCTTCAATATATATGTGTGCAACTAGTTCCTGCATAGTGAAATCCTTAGTTTCATGTTTAAGATTCATTTTATAATCTTTCCACGAGGGTGGTAATTTTCGATAAGTACAGCAACTTGAAAATTTTCACATATTTTCATTCCTTCCCCAATGACTTCCCCCACAATTGTCTGGTATGTATGAACTTGATCTATAATAGATTTTCCGTCTTGCATCTTAAAATCTAAAAATTTTCCCGCAACATATTTCTTAAGGCCAGAGTTTTCAATAGCATATTTAGATTTTAACGCTTCCCAAATCTTCTTAGCACTTTCATACGGATAATATATCTCAAACAATGGATTAGACAAGTAGTGCAACAAGTATCTACGACACGTAAGATTATCCTTAACATAATCCCCTTTTGCAGACTTATCAGAATCCGTTTTTTCAATAATTTCAACAGCAGTAGTAGTAGCATCATTGTGACGCCCCCAAAATAGGTATACATCACCCATTCTGAGTCGTCAATAACATGGTACAACTACGACTTTATTAATACAACCCATAAACTGTGAGTTTAAATACAAATATTGTCATCTAGACAATATACATACCCAACTAAGTCCTCATTACAATTATTGATACAATACTTTATAAAAATGGTGAGGACTACTAAAATAACTTCCTAGAACCTTCATTCCAGTACCTCGAAATAGTATTTATTACATTATTCTACATTCTCCCTCCCGAGAAGAAAATGGAACAAAAGGAAAAGGGTGAGCTCAACTAGCCCAATAAAGAATATTATGACTAAGATAATATAGAACAAATTATCGTTAGTCTTTAACAGGAAAAATCGATAGAATCTGATGAGACAACAAGTTTCGGATCGTAGTGAAATAATAATTCATAGATGAGTTACGTAGAAATGAAATCTACTATTATCTATGAATTTAAAAGTTCATCATCAATATTTTATCCTGTAAAGATCAATCAATTCATCCACCTTTGCACATGTTTAATGCACTTTGCACTACAAGCAAAAAAAAATGTTTTTGTAATTAAAATAATTAAAACTTTCAAAAATCAATTATTTGAACTACGAAACTTCAATAATTCATAATAAATAGTTCTTTTATTAGAAAAATACAAACCACATGTCCTTTCCATAGAAAATTTCATTCTCTACAACTTTGCGGAAGAAAGTTTTCCAAATTCCAAATGTCGAAATCGAATTGCCACCTTGCAAATCCACAAAAAAAAGCGTTTTGTAATTAAAAATAATTAAAACTTTCAAAAAATCAATTATTTGATTTTCAATAATTCATAATAAATAGTTCTTTTATTAGAAAATTCAAACCACATGCCTATAATCAAATTTCGGTCCAAATTCAAAGAATTGGAGTCTACCGACAAACAAAATATGTGTTAATCATTTAATGCCACAAAATACTCTTCCTCCTCATATACTCATATATCCCATCCCATTCATTGTAAAAATATCACCATTAATATATTATTAAAATAATATGTGGCGCCCCCCAAAATTAGGTATACATCACCCATCTTGGGTCGCCACTTACATGGTACGTAATTTAAATACAACTTATTAACATAAGCGTAAATGTACAATACGACATAAACCGTGAGTTTAAATACAAATATCGCCTACTAGATATTATACAAACTCAAAAAAAAAAGTCCTCATTACAATTATTATCACACTATTTCACGAAATAGTGAGGACTACTAATGCTATCTTCGTGACCATCACTGCTTTCCCAGGCTACGTCCAAATATATTCTCATTTCACGAAGAGAAACAAAGAAAGAAAGGGTGAGCTCAACTAGCCCGAAGAGAAGAAATATTATGACTAAGATAATGCGTAATAAATTATCAATAGTCTTCAACAATGTTAAAGCGATAAAATACAATAGACAACCAGTTTAAGCTGCATGTGGAATAAGCAATCCATTAAAAGAGTCAAGTAAAAATAAAGTCTACTATCTTTTAGGTTTTAAAGGTTTTTCATCATCGTTATAACTGAGACTCAGCTTTAATAAATATTCCACATCATCGAATCACCCCTGCACTACGGCCAAGGATATTCTTTAGTATCACGACCACAATTATTCATGCACTACGGGCCAAGAATATTTGTGTATTCATTAATGGTCATGATCATGCCAACAACTGTCCACCAATGCACTACGGCCACTGAGGATTTTTATCACATCATTTGTAACATTACGGTCATGATTACACCGAATAGTCTCTGGTCATAATCATACCAAGTCCATCTATGCACTACAGGCCATAGATGACTTTCAACATAATATAAACATGAGGATGATGACAATGATATAAGAATTCAATAAAACAAGTTCAAGAATTATTTTATCCGTGAATTATTAACGTCCAAATTATCAACATGATCTTTGTTTTGTAGAGTAAAATTCAAGAATGATCGGAAGAATATTTCCATGAAAAGATCTTTGGATGAAACGCAAATATCAAGGATATTCCACTAATTTCATGGAGTATAGAAGTCAAAGTTTTAACCAATTTGGGTATAATAAAGAATAGAATAACAAAAGAAATCACCATGCATGCGATAGGCCTTGCAGGCGAGTTATTCCAATGAATAATAAATAACGGAACCAGTCCCAAGTAAAAAACGCCGTGCATGTGATGTTCCAACAGAATAATAAAGAATGGAACCAGTCCGGCGTAAAACACACGCATGCAGGATGTTCCAATGTAATAGTAATAAAGATTTTAACCGGTCCGTAAAACACACGAGATGAGGATGTTCCAAATGAATAATAATAATAACCGGAACGGTAACCACATGTCAGGTAAAATGTTCACAATAATAATGTGATGTTCCAACATAATAAAATAAGAATGTCACCATAGAATATGGTAAAGTATAGGTATACGTATCTGAGTTATTCCAATGAGAATAATAAGCAATGGAATAACAACAGTTCTCTTCATGAATAAGAAAGAATAACACCCCTTACATTTGGTAGGAGATTGAATCTTTGCTTGTGAGAGTGTAGTAACAAAATACTCTTCTTCTTTTCTCTCTTATTCTCTCTATACTTTCTCTCTATATAAGCTTGAATGAATTAAGTGAAAAATAATGAAGCCCTAGGCCTCTATTTATAGAAGATTTCTAGCTTAGTACCGCCGTGTGAAAAGGCAAGTGGCTCAATGACTAATGATGTGAAAAGAAAAGTGGTTTGACGCTTTGTAATGTGAAACGACAAGTGGTTCGGCGCTTTTGTAATGTGAAAACGACAAGTGGTTCGACGTCTGGTAAAGGTAATTACTATTAACGAAGGTAAATACTATTGTGAAGGTAAATACTATTCACAAGGGTAATTACTATTAACGAAGGTAATTACTATTAACGAAGGTAAATACTATTCACAAGGGTAATTACTATCGTGAAGGTAATTACTATCGATAGCGAAGGTAAATACTATTCACAAGGGTAATTACTATTGACGAAGGTAATTACTATCGATGAAGGTAAATACTATATTGAAGAGACTCTTAGATGATGACATATACGAGCCCCCCATAAAATAATCAAACTTACCACAAATCATTTTTTTCATCAACACATATTTAATCTTTCAACAATTATTAATCATTTATAACTTGTCGTCTCAATTATTGATTTAATACTATAACATATTATACGTATGATAATCTTTGTGACAATAATTGAATCAATAATATAAGAGATATGATGCAAAGAATTCATCGTAGCAATAATTGAGCATAGGAGTGACTTCTCACGTAAGCATCAATAATCAATACTGTGTGCTTACTTATGCAACCACGCCATTCATCGTACTTTTACCACCGGGTAGTTCAACAGCTTTAATTGTAACACCTCCGCCGTTATTTTTATAAAATATTTTTGTCGTTTTCTCAATCCGAATAATAATTACATTATGGGGTCCACCAATGATTGAGTAGTTGTATGCGAATATTCCTAACAAAAGAATATTCCCGACCAAACGAATATTTTATAACAACTTGCATACTTTGCAAAATTTATAAATATTACCTGACAACTATAACATTATATCAAATTTATTCCATAATATTCAAAATAATATTTATAGAAAAATTCATCTTTATTTATAAAAGTGGGGTCTTACAACCTCCCTTCTTATGAAATTTAGCGCCCTCGAAATTAGGGTACGATACTGGTATGTCGAAGAGGTAAGGATAACTTGATTTCATTTCGCATTCTAACTCCCAAGTCATTTCCTCAACATCGTGGTTCCTCCACAAAACTTTGACTTGAGGTATAACCTTGGAGCGTAGAATATGTTCCTTCTTATCTAAAATTTGAACATGAACCTCTTCATACGTCAAATCTTCACTATTTCGTCCGGTTCTAACTCAATAATATGGTTCGGTCTTTCACATATTTACGTAACATAGATATGTGAAAAACGTTATGAACACGAGACATATTTGGCGGAAAGAGAGTCTATAGGCCACGATTCCTACTCGATCGAGGATTAAAATGGACCGATGAATCGAGGATTAAGTTTTCCTCTCTTTCCAAATCTTGTAACTCCTTTCCATGGAGCAACTCTTAACAACACATGATCTCCTATATCGAATTCCACGTCCTTTCGATGAAGATCAACATAACTCTTTATCGATTTTGTGTGAGGTTTTTATCACGTTGTGGGATCGTTTGAATCTTTTTCGTAGTCATACGCACCAACTCCGGTCCCAACAACGTTGCTTTCACCCACCTCATCCCAAAAGATACTTTGGAGAATCGACACTTTCTTCCATACTGATAGTTCGAATGGAGCCATGCCAATACTTGCTTGATAACTCTGTTGTTATAGAAAACTCCACCAATAGTAAAAACTTGTCCCAACTCCTTGAAATAGAGGACACAGAGTCTTAATAGATCTTCAAGAGTTTGAATAGTCCTCTCCATTGTCCGTCCGTCATTCGAGGATGATATCTTGAAACTAAATCGTAAGTCTGCGCCCATAGCTTTTTGCAAACTAACCCAAAATCGTGAAGTGAATCTTGGGTCTCGATTAGAAACTATGGATACTGCATACCATGCGCCTCTTACAATCTCGTTTATGTATATACTGAGTAAGACGTTCAAGTGTATAAGTTTCTCAGTGTCGGTAAGAAATGAGCGACTTGGTCAATCTATCAACAATGACCCATATCGCATCAATGCCTTGAGAAACCTTAGGAAGACCGTGAATTTGAAATCCATGGTAATGTGCTCCCACTTCCATTCTGGGAATTTCAAGTGGTTGCAATGGACCTTTTGGTACTTGATGTTCCTTTTAACTTCGTTGACAAGTTAGACACCTTGAGATAAACAATGCTATCTCTCTTCATATTGCTCCACCAAAAATGTATGATGAATATCACGATACATTTGGTACTCCCGAGATGGATTGCAAATGGTGTGTTGTGCGCCTCCATCATGATATTATACTTTAAATCGTGGTCGTTAGGAACACAAAGTCCGGAGTTGACTCAAGTATTCCTTCTTCATCGATTCTTGCTTCCCAGATAGCACCTTCTTGCTTTCTTTCTTTCTCATATGCATCGCCAGTGTCCCAGAGCTTGAGCAGCCTTTAACTTTATCGATTAAAGTCGGTTCTACTTTCAGATACTCGTTATCATCACATGCGTCCCCAGAGTCTTTAACTCTATCTCCATCCTTTGCAAGTCACACAAAATGGGCCTTTGCGTTGACAATATCGCACTCGTGCTTGCATATGATTTTCTACTCAATGCGTCGTCGGCTACTACGTTCGCTTTTCCGGGATGGTATTGGATGGTATGATCATAATCTTTCAATAGTTCAAGCCAACGTCGTTGTAGCGTGTTGAGTTCCTTTTGAGTGAAGAAATATTTGAGGCTTTTATGATCCGTAAAGATCTCCACTTTCTCCCCATACAAGTAATGCCTCCAAATTTTAAGTCAAGAAGACAACAAATGCCGACTCTAGATCATTTTATCGATAAAGATTTAAATTTTGTTGAAATAATTTTTAATATTATGGTGTGAATTTGAGATAATATTATAGTTGTGGGTAGTATTTATAAATTTTGCAAAGTATCACAGTGGTTATATTATATTCGATTGGTGGGGAATATTCGGTTTAGCGAGGAATATTAAATACAATGACTCAATCATTGGTGGACCCTAGCGAAATTATTGTCGGATTGAAAAAAGCGACAAAAATATTTTATTGAAATAACGGCGGAAGTTTTCTGGTAGTTCTTGTTGAACTACTTTCGGTAGTAAAAAATGCGATGTCGTGTGGTTGCGTAGTAGCACACGGTATTGATTATTGATGCTTATGTGAAAGTCACTCGGTTTGATTCCATTATTGTCGATTAATAATATGAATTATTATAGCGATAATGGCGTTTTGTTTTATTAAGTATTATTAGCGTAATAAAAGCGAAACATCTTTATATAAAATAGAATACTTTATTAAAGTTATTACATAAATAGAATATATTATATTTTATTATGCATAGTGTTGCGTAGTGTTTTGCATAGTGTTTTGCATAGTATTGCATAGTGTTTGCATAGTAAAATGTTTTTATATAAATAGAATATATTATATTTTATTTAAAAGATTTTTCTTTAAATATGGATAGTCAGTTAAAATAAATCAATCTGGATAGTTCATGGATTAATTCTTATGCATTCCATTTTCTATAAATAGAAGCTCGTTCCTTCATTATTTTTCTTACGAATTCATTGAAACTACAGAGAGAAATTATAGAGAGAAAAGCTATAGAGAAAATTATAGAAAGAAGAAGAGTATTACCTTTACTTCACTTACTTCTATATTAGGTTCTTTTTACGGTAAGGGGTGTTATTCTTTCTTCTTGAAGAGAACTTACATTATTCCATTCATTATTATTACATTGGAATAACTTTTGTAAAAAGTGGCGTACCTATATACATAACTTTGTATCTGTGGCATACCTATACTTGGTGAAATCCTTATGTTATTCCATTGCTTATTATTACATTGGAATAACTTTTGTATCTGTGATTTACCTATACTTGGTGACATTCTTCTATTATTACATTGGAACATCACATGCATGTGTTTTACAGGACACAGGTTCATTTTATTATTATTACATGTTGGAACATCACATGCATGTGTTTTACAGGACTGGTTTAAATCTTTATCGATACATTTGGAATATCTATCATGTGTGTTTTTACAGGATGCAGTTCCATCTTTATTATTACATTGGAACATCACAGCCGGTGTGAATTTCACGACACAGTTCCGTTATTATTATTACATTGGAATAACTTTTATCATCATCTGAAATCTGCGTGCATGGTGATTTCTTTTGTTATTCCATTCTTTATTATACCCGGTTGGTTAAAACTTTGACTTACATACTCCATGAAATTAGTAGAATATCCTTGATATTTGCGTTTCATCGATATCTTTTCATGGAAATATTCTTACGATCATTCTTGAATTTTACTCTCTGAAAGCGATATCGTGTTGACAATTTGGGCGTTAATAATTCATGGATTAAATAATTCTTGAACTTGTTTTATTGAATTATTATGTCATTGTCATCATCCTCATGTTATATTATGTTATCTTTGGCTTACGTGCGTAGATGAACTTAGTATGATTATGACCGAGGATCATTCGGTATAATCATGACTTGATATAAATGATGTGACAAAAAGTCCTCGATGGCACATAATGCGATGATGGATAGTTTTGGTATGATTATGACCGGGGGTGATTCGGTATAGTCATGACCATTGATAATTTGATGAAAATCCTTGGCCAGTAGTGCGGGGATGATTAGATGTGGTGGTTTATTTATTAAAATTTGAGTCTCGTGATAAAAATTGATGAAAACCTTTTAAAACCTAAAAGATAGTAGACTTTATTCTCTACTTGACTCTTTTAATGGATTGCTTATTCATTGCGATTAAAGCTGGTTGTCTATTGTATTTTATCGGTTTAACAACTTTTGAAGGCTAATGATAATTTATTACGCATTATCTTAGTCATAATATTTCTTCTTGGGCTAGTTGAGCTCACCCTTTCTTTCCTTTATTCTCTTGAGGAAATGAGAACATAAATTTGGAGACGAGTCGGGGAGCGAGTAATGGTCGAGAGGATAGCATTAGTAGTCCTCACTATTACGTGAAATAGTGTGATAATAGTTGTAATGAGGACTCCTTTTGAGTTTGTATAATATCTAGTAGACAATATTTGTATTCAAACTCACGGTTTATATAAATATTATACCACAGCAGTTATATTAGTAAGTTGTATTTGAATTTATGTACCATGTAAGTGGCGACCCAAGATGGGTGGCGTATACCTAATTTTGGGGCGTCGCGGTTGGTATCGAGCTTAGGGATATGATCCACAGCTAAGATGTGAGAATAGTACTAGGAGGGAGGCGGAAATTCCTTGTTAGTATGACCTACTAAGTTTATTTGGTATTTAATTGGTGTGATTCGAGTATAGGGATAATATGTGATATATTAATTAACCCTTGTTTTGTGGCGGTGTTTGTGGCATGAAAATTTGAATGAGCAGATGTTGTGAATGAGGGCTTAATGAGTTATTTGGGAGTAATTAGAGATATCGATGAATGAAAACTAATTGACTGACGAGCAAAATGCGCAGTGGCGACGAAAGGAAACGACCAAGAAGAGATACGATAATAATCATCATCGTGATTATGATCATCTTAGAACAATGATGACCATCGTGGGAGAAATTATCATGCGAAGAATGGTAACCACTTGATGTGGTAATCATGGCGAAGATATAATAATAGTGGAAATTTCAAGAAGAAAGGTCATTTAAAAGCTCGATTTTTGTCAGTCATTCCAGATCGAAAAATCGATGAAATCGAATCCATTTTGGATAGTGGCACCAAAAGGATCTGGATAAAAAACAAAGTCGGTGGTTTTCATGAAGAAGCGTTTTCGTGTTTTTCATGACTTCTTAAAAAGGAAGTGACTCGAGCGAAGTTATTACGGGTTAGTTAATTATAAATTCTTGCGAAGTCTATACCTTATAAGATCTGGTTCTACCCATTCTTTTATCTCTCTTTTGCTTGCGTTCAACGTTTAAATTTGACTCGGAGAAGTTAGACTTTGACTTATTGGTTGAAACTTAGTTGGGAGAAACCTTCGTTACCTCCATTTTGTTTATTAATCTTGTTGTTTCAAATAAACACTTTCACGTTACTGTCGATCTTATCTCTTTGAAAATACTTGCCTTTGATGTATTTTAGGAATCGATTGGTTAACTACTCATTATTCTTTTAAATAAGGTTGTTAGCTTTTATATTTATAACCAACTTTTTGTTATCTGAATTCAAAGTAACCAAACCTAAAAAGTTAATCATTTGTCATATCAAGCCATAAGTAAAGAGCCCGAACCTTTCGTTTGTTGACTTCCTTGTGTGGAATGCAAAATGGGACTTTACGTGGCGACATCGTGAATGAAGATGGCAAGTTTATAGGTATCATTGTGAGGTCTTATCTAGGTTAAGGGATAGAAGTCACGAGTTGGTATCGATGTGACGTCTTATCAAGTCTTGGATAAGAGTAGCGATTTTGAATGATATTTCTATCATTAATAAATTTCTTGGCGTATTCTTGAAGACTTCTTAGCCTACCTAGGCGTGAAATCGAATTTTGTATTGACCCGATCTGAAAACCCATTTCTTAAACCCTCAAATATTTCTTGACTAAAAATGGAGCAGTTTACGTGGTTTATGATGAAAGTCATAATAAAAGCATTGGACTAATGAAAATCATGGGTATATAAGTATTATTAGTAAGTTTTATGATGAGTTATGTTGGTTAGTATGTGAAAACATGAAAGTTTCTTAGAAATCACAAAGAGTTGAAAATCAGATTTTGGTGAAAAGCGTAACATGAAATTCAATTGACCATATCTCTTATTATATTTTGAATTTTTGAATGTGGTCAAGTCCTAGAGTTAGATCTATGAGTTACCTAACTAATCCAAGTGGAATTACTGGAAAAGGTGTTGTAGATTTTTGTGTGGACTGATTTTTAGCAAAGGAGGCCAAAGCTGTAAATTTCAAAATGCTACTGCCCAGAAACTTTAAGGGACTGTTTCGGCCACTTAAATTATGAGAAAAATTCTGGCCTTTTGGGACATGAAAGTATATGGTATAAAGTACCTCCTGTCCAAAAATGAGCTCATTACGACTTAAAATGAGCAAGTTATGACTATTTCAATATTTAGGTTTTTAAAATGAAAAAAGCTATATAACGGAGTTCTATAACTCAGATGACCATGAAATTTAAACTAGAAGCTCACGTTAACATGTGTAAGATCCTGCCAAGATTTGGGAATTTTGGAGTTAAACTTGAGGTAGCTAATTTCTTAAGGAATTAATTAGAAATTGATTTTTGAAAAATAGTAAATGAATTTTAAAAATTCCGAGAAAAATATATTTTCATTATGGGACTATATTATGCTAAATCCCAGAAAAGAAATATTTTTGGGACTGATTTGGTATTTTTCATGAAAATAGTTTAATTCTGAACATATGAGTTAAATATGTTATGTGAAATAACAAAGTTGAAAATAGGATTTTATGGCTAGAGAATCCTATATAGAGTATATGCATATTTTTTTGATGAGGATTTGATAATTGGTGATGATATTTTATGAGTATGGCATTTTGAATGATTAAATGCATTATATGGTAAAAGCGTAAACAATTGAGATAAATTGTTTATAAATTTAAGAAGTGATTAAAATATTATTATAATATTAATGATATTAGATTATAAGATTATTAAGTGATTGATAACATGGGGATATTCTTGAATCTGGATAAATTATATTATAAATGTTTAATATTTATCCTTTATCTCATTTGATTGATTCTTTATATCATTATCCTCATGTTTATATTATGTTGAAAGTAAATACGTGGCTTTGTGTAGTGCGTAGATGGACTTGGTATGATTATGACCGAGGTTATTAGGTATAATCATAGCAGTAATTGAATACACAATTATCTTTGGTAGTAGTCATGGATAATTTGTGGTGCGTGATCTTAATGAATACAATTATCTTTGGTAGTAGTGCATGGATAATTTGTGGTGCGTGATACTAATGAATACACAATTATCTTTGGTAGTAGTCATGGATAATTTGTGGTGTGTACTTAATGAATACCTGATTATCTTTGGTAGTAGTGCATGGATAATTTGTGGTGTGAATCTTAATGAATACATTTATCTTTGGTAGTAGTGCATGGATAATTTAATGGTAATATTAATGAATACACAATTATCTTTGGTAGTAGTGCATGGATAATTTGTGGTGCGTGATCTTAATGAATACACTTTGATTATCTTTGGTAGTAGTGCATGGATAATTTGTGGTAATCTTAATGAATACACGATTATCTTTGGTAGTAGTGCATGGATAATTTGTGGTCGTGATCTTAATGAATACCACGATTATCTTTGGTAGTAGTGCATGGATAATTTGTGGTGCGTGATCTTAATGAATACACATTATCTTTGGTAGTAGTGCATGGATAATTTGTTAATGCGTGATCTTAATGAATACCACGATTATCTTTGGTAGTAGTGCATGGATAATTTAATTAGTGCGTGATCTTAATGAATATCCTTGGCACGTAGTGCGGGGATGATTCGATGATATGGATTAATTATTGAAATTTGAGTCTCGTGATGAAATATTAATTCATGGATGTGGTAAAAAGTCGTCTTTGGTAGTAGTGCATTGATAGACTTGGTATGATTATGACCACGGATTATTCGGTATAATCATGGTAGTAATTGAAAACACGAATATCCTTGGCGATGTGGTGCATGGATAATTCATGGTTGTGTTTATTATCTTATTAAAATTTCGTCTCGGCATTATTGGTTTCTGATTTGTATATCTTTGGCTTTAGTGCAAGATGAATTGTTAATGAATATCTTTGGCGGATTGCAAAAGATGAATTTAATATTTTTAAGCGATAAAAGGTATTGAGGTATCCTCATCTCTTTTATCATACAGTCGTACCCTAATTTGAGGAAATTCCATAAGGAGGGAGATTGTGAGACCCAGTTTTATCGATAAAGATTTAAATTTTGTGAAATAATTTTTTAATATTATGGTGTGAATTTGAGATAATATTATAGTTGTGGGTAGTATTTATAAATTTTGCAAAGTATCAGTGGTTATATTATATTAGATTGGTGGGGAATATTAGGTTTAGCGAGGAAATATTAAATACAATGACTCAATCATTGGTGGACCCTAGCGAAATTATTGTCGGATTGAAAAGCGACAAAAAATATTTTATTGAAATAACGGCGGAAGTTTCTGGTAGTTCTTTGTTGAACTACTTTCGGTAGTAAAAGTGCGATGTCGTGTGGTTGCGTAGTAGCACGGCGGTATTGATTATTGATGCTTATGTGAAAGTCACTTTCGGTTTGATTCCATTATTGTCGATTAATAATATGAATTATTATAGCGATAATGGCGTTTTATTTTATTAATATTATTAGCGTAATAAAAGCGAAACATCTTTATATAAAATAGAATACTTTATTAAAGTTATTACATAAATAGAATATATTATATTTTATTATGCATAGTGTTGCGTAGTGTTTTTGCATAGTGTTTTTTGCATAGTATTGCATAGTGTTTGCATAGTAAAATGTTTTTATATAAATAGAATATATTATATTTTATTTAAAAGATTTTTCTTTAAATATGGATAGTCAGTTAAAATAAATCAATCTGCAGCCGTTCATGGATTAATTTCTTATGCATTCCATTTTCTATAAATAGAAGCTCGTTCCTTCATTATTTTCTTACGAATTCATTGAAACTACTAGAGAGAAATTATAGAGAGAAGCTATAGAGAAAAAGTATAGAAAGAAGAAGAGTATACTATTTGCTTCTTCTTTTCTATATTAGGTTCTTTTACGGTGATTGTTATTCTTTCTTCTTGAAGAAACTTACATTATTCCATTCATTATTATTACATTGGAATAACTTTGTAAAAAGTGGCATACCTATACATAACTTTGTATCTGTGGCATACCTATACTTGGTGAAATCCTTATGTTATTCCATTGCTTATTATTACATTGGAATAACTTTGTATCTGTGATTTACCTATACTTGGTGACATTCTTCTATTATTACATTGGAACATCACATGCATGTGTTTTACAGGACACAGTTAAGATTTTATTATTACATTGGAACATCACATGCATGTGTTTTTACAGGACTGGTTAAAATCTTTATCGTTACATTGGAATATCTATCATGTGTTTTACAGGATCAGTTCCATCTTTATTATTACATTGGAACATCACATCGGGTTGTGAATTTCACGACACAGTTCCGTTATTATTATTACATTGGAATAACTTTGTACATCTGAAATCTGCGTGCGTGGTGATTTCTTTTGTTATTCCATTCTTTATTATACCCGGTTGGTTAAAACTTTGACTTCTATACTCCATGAAATTAGTAGAATATCCTTGATATTTGCGTTTCATCGATATCTTTTCATGGAAATATTCTTGATCATTCTTGAATTTTACTCTCTGAAAGCGATGTCGTGTTGACAATTTGGGCGTTAATAATTCATGGATTAAATAATTCTTGAACTTGTTTTATTGAATTATTATGTCATTGTCATCATCCTCATGTTATATTATGTTATCTTTGGCTTCGTGCGTAGATGAACTTAGTATGATTATGACGAGGATCATTCGGTATAATCATGACTTGATATAAATGATGTGACAAAAGTCCTCGATGGCACATAATGCGCGTGATGGATAGTTTTTGGTATGATTATGACCGGGGGTGATTCGGTATAGTCATGACCATTGATAATTTGATGAAAATCCTTGGCCAGTGAGTACGAGGATGATTAGATGTGGTGGTTTATTTATTAAAATTTGAGTCTCGTGATAAAAATTGATGAAAACCTTTTAAAACCTAAAAGATAGTAGACTTTATTCTCTACTTGACTCTTTTAATGGATTGCTTATTCATTGCGAGATTAAAGCGGTTGTCTATTGTATTTTATCGGTTTAACAACTGTTGAAGGCTAATGATAATTTATTACGCATTATCTTAGTCATAATATTTCTTCTTGGGCTAGTTGAGCTCACCCTTTCTTTCCTTTATTCTTCTCTTGAAATGAGAACATAAATTTGGGACGAGTCGGGGAGCAGTAATGGTCGAGAGGATAGCATTAGTAGTCCTCACTATTACGTGAAATAGTGTGATAATAGTTGTAATGAGGACTCCTTTTGAGTTTGTATAATATCTAGTAGACAATATTTGTATTCAAACTCACGATTTTTATATCGTATTATTACCACGAGCAGTTATATTAGTAAGTTGTATTTGAATTTATGTACCATGTAAGTGGCGACCCAAGATGGGTGGCGTATACCTAATTTTGAGGCGTAGCGACATCCGTTTTTCAATAAGCGAATAGCTTTATGGCTTGAGATGACCAAATGATTGATTTTAATGGTTTGGTCATTTGAATTAGCATAATAGGTTGATTAGGAATATGAAAGCTAACAACCTTACGAAAACAATCAATTTTGCATGATAAGTAGTTAACCAATCAATCCACTAGAATCACGTCAAATGCAAGTATTTTAATGAAATAAGATCGACGGAGTAATGTGAGGTACCGATTTGAACCAAAACAAGACTTATAAGCGATGGATGTAATGAAGGTTTCTCACAAACGAGTTTTCACGGATATAAGTCAAAGTCTAATTTCTCCCGAGTCAAATTTAATCGATGAACGCAAGTAGGAGAAATAAAAGAATGGGTAGAACCGGTATCAAATAAAGTATAGACTTCATTAGAGTTTATGATAAGCTTACCGTGATGACCTCATTCGGGTTCCTTGCTCTCTGGGAGGTCACAACAAACGCCTCTCCCTTGCTTTCTGGGTTTTGAATTTTACGGGATGGCCTTTGGTGCCTCCATCCTAGGTGAATTTGTCTTGATGGCAACAAAAATCGAGCTAAGTGACCTTCTATTCCACAATTATAACATGCTTTGGGCCGGCGTAAATGCGGTTTGGGCCGATGTGTCCTCTCCTCGCATTTGAAGCATATGATAGGTGGTCTTTCTCCTTCCTTAACAATGGGTCTTTGGTCTTTGCGTCTTTCCATCATTGTTGAATCTCCGTTTCTTGAAATGTCCATTCTTATTGTTTTGGCCACGATTACCACCGGAAGTGGTTACCATATCTAACTTTGTTGATTCCCTCCACGCTTGTTGTCCACCGCTTGATGACTACTCTATCATTGAGTATTATAATTTTTTTACCGCTTGCTCTCTTTTTTAGTTGTGTTGACTCATTATCGCGCCCACTAATCGAGCCCTATTTACAACATCTCAATACAAACACGGTTTATTAAGATGTTGGCGTATCTCCTGAGCTTCAAACCTCTTAAAAACATTAGCGCATTCTCTCTTCATTATCCACCAAGTGGGGACGAAAAGCGTGATAACTCCGCAAATTTTGCCTCGTATTGCGACCACGGTCGTATTGTTTTGTTCCAACTTGATAAACTCCACCTCCTTCATGTATGGCGAATACTTTCGGGAAAGTATTTGTCGTTGAATAGCTCCTCGGAACTTCTCCCAAGATATCTTCTTGATGCAATGAGTTGAGTACGTTTTACCGATTCCCACCAATGTCTCACCTCTCCGCATGACATAAAAAGCGGCAAAGGAAACCTTTTGCTCTCGGAGCATCCCAAGACATCAAATATCTTGGTAATCTGCTTTATCCATGCTTCCGCCGTAAGTGGTTTTGCTCTCTCTTAAACTCCGGTGGTCCCAGCTCCTTGAATTGTTTAGCGGTGACCGCTTAGAGTTTTCTCGTGTTTCCACCTACATTTTGGAATGAGTCGCTCTCTTTCTTTGTTGCATAAATTATATAAAGCCTCCTGAACATTTGATCATTCATCATTTGAGTCGGTGTTGTTGTTTCGCATGAGGATTATCGCCTTCGATGCACATTATCCTGATTATTGATATGTGGTGAATCAACGATCGCCTGCGCTCCATTGCTATTTTCAACATTCTCAGATGTCATTTTCAGATACTGCCACAAAACAAAAGGTTAATTGACATGTAACAAATTATCCCTATCTTCTAACCAACCAATAAAATAACACATAAACTTAGGTAGGTCATACTAGCGAAGGTATTCCCCGTCTCTCCCCTCCTAGTACTATTCTCACATCTTAGCCAGGGATCATATCCTAAGCTCGATATTAACCGTGGCGCCCCAAAATTAGGTATACATCACCCATCTTGGGTCGCCACTTACATAGTGCATGAAATTTAAATACAACTTATTAACATAAGCGTGTAGTGTATGCTAATACGACATTAACTATGAGTTTAAATACAAATATCGCTTACTAGATATTATACAAACTCAAAAAAAAGTCATCATTACAATTATTATCACACTATTTCACAAAATAGTGAGGACTACTAATCTTATCTTGAGGACCATCACTCGTTTCCCGACACGTCCCAGCTATATTCTCATTTCACGAATAGAACGGTGAAAGAAAGGGTGAGCTCAACTAGCCCGATGAAAAATATTATGACTAAGATAATGCGAATAAATTATCAATAGTCTTCAACAATGTTAAACGATAAAATACAATAGACAACCGTTTTAGCTGCGGTGGAATAAAAATCCATTTAAAAGTCAAGTAGAAAATAAAGTCTACTATCTTTTAGGTTTTAAAGGTTTTTCATCATTGTTATAAATTTGAGACTCGACTTTAATAAATATTCCACATCATCGAATCACCCCACACTTTTCTACGGCCAAGGATATTCTTTAGTATCACGACCACAATTATTCACGCTACTACGGGCGAGAATATTTGTGTATTCATTAATGGTCATGATCATGCCAACAATCATCCACCAATGCACTACTGACCATCGAGGATTTTTATCACATCATTTGTAACATTACGATTAAGTGATTACACTTAGAATAGTCTCTGTCATAATCATACCAAGTCCATCTATGCACTACTGAATATACGAGATGACTTTCAACATAATATAAACATGAGGATGATGACAATGATATAAGAATTCAATAAAACAAGTTCAAGAATTATTTTATCCAGGGAATTATTAACGTCCAAATTATCAACATGAATCTTGTTTTTGTAGAGTAAAATTCAAGAATGATCGGAAGAATATTTCCATGAAAGATCTTTGGATGAAACGCAAATATCGAGGATATTCCACTAATTTCATGGAGTATAGAAGTCAAAGTTTTAACTTATTTGGGTATAATAAAGAATAGAATAACAAAAGAAATCACCGTAAATGCGATAGATCACAGACAGAAAGAGTTATTCCAACAGAATAATAAATAACGGAACCAGTCCCATCGGCGTAAAAGCATGCATGGATGTTCAAACAGAATAATAAAGAATGGAACCGGTCCGGCGTAAAAAACACATGCGAGGATGTTCCAATGAGAATAGTAATAAAGACGGAACCGAGTCCTGTAAAACACACTGCAGCGGATGTTCCAACAGAATAATAATAAAAAGATGGAACCGGTCCGATTGTAAAACACATGACATGGGATGTTCCAACGAGAATAATAATAAAGAGCGGAACCGAATCCTGTAAAAAACACATGCATGGGATGTTCCAACATAATAATAGAAGAATTTCACCAAGTATAGGGTAAACACAGGCATATAAAGTTATTCCAACAGAATAATAAGCGATGGAATAACAACAGTTCTCTTCATGAATAAGAAAGAATAACACCCTTACATTTGGTAGGAGATTGAATCTTTGCGGCGGTGTAGTAACAAAATACTCTTCTTCTTTCTCTTATTCTCTCTATACTTTCTCTCTCTATAAACTTGAATGAATTAAGTGAAAATAATGAAGCCCTAGGCCTCTATTTATAGAAGATTTCTAGCTTAAGTACTCTTAGTGTGAAAAGCGAGTGGCTTGACGACTAATGATGTGAAAAAGAAAAGTGGTTTGGCGCTTTGTAATGTGAAGCGACAAGTGGTTCGGCGCTGTAATGTGAAGCGACAAGTGGTTCGACGTCGGTAAAGGTAATTACTATTAACAAAGGTAAATACTATTGATTTAAGGTAAATACTATTCACAAGGGTAATTACTATTGACGAAGGTAATTACTATTTATTTGAAGGTAAATACTATTCACAAGGGTAATTACTATTGACGAAGGTAATTACTATTGACGGTAGGTAAATACTATTCACGAGGGTAATTACTATTGACGAAGGTAATTACTATTGATGTGGTAAATACTATTAATGAAGAAGAGACTCTTAGATGATGACATATAGAGCCCCCATAAAATAATCAAACTTACCACAAATCATTTTTTTTTCATCAACACATATTTAATCTTTCAACAATTATTAATCATTTATAACTTAAATCTCAATTATTGATTTAATACTATAACATATTATCTGAGATGATCTTGTGACAATAATTGAATCAATAATATAAGAGATATGATGCGTTAATTCTTGTAGCGATAATTGAGCATAAATGAGTGACTTCTCACGTAAGCATCGATAATCAATCTGGTGTGCTACTTATGCAACCACGCGTATTCTTCGTACTTTTTACCACCGGGTAGTTCAATGTTTTAACGGTAACACCTCCGCCGTTATTTTTATAAAATATTTTTGTCGTTTTCTCAATCAAATGATAATTACATTAGGGGTCCACCAATGATTGAGTAGTTGTACGAATATTCCCTAACAAAAAGAATATTCCCCACCAAACGAATATTTTATAACAACTTGCATACTTTTGCAAAATTTATAAATATTACCCACAACTATAACATTATATCAAATTTATTCCATAATATTCAAAAATAATATTTATAGAAAAATTCATCTTTATTTATAAAAGTTTGGGGTCTTACATAATATATTTAAATGAATTATTTTATCGAGAAAAGATAAAATATTAATTTTCAACAATTGTCACATTAACAAAATTTTCTCAATCTATATCCGCATAAAATCAATATTTTCTCATCATATAAATCAATAATTAATTATTTACAAATAATATTACATAATCACATTCTTGACAACCGTGCGCTCAAGAAAAGAGGGGGCTTTTCAATAAGGATCTCTCCTCTACTTGGCGCCATGATTAGATGACCAAACCTCTCCTTGATGTAACTTTCTAGACATTGCTAATAATGTTATCTAATAATATTATTCGGATAATATGAATTATTGTCAGATAATAGAAAATCTTTGTGCAATAACAATTATTAAAACAACGATAATATAAAATATCAACGCAAAGAATTATTGAATCAATAAAATAAAATAATTGAATAAGTAATCATCGTAACAATTATTGAGTAGTAGTGCCTTCACGTAAGAATCAATAATTGGTGTATCTACCGTGTCTTCGTGTGTTTTAACCACCGGGTATTCCAACAAGATAATTCAGTAACAACTACGCCAAGTTATTTATAACCAACTTATTCTTGTTGTTTTCTTCATCCAATCGCTTTTTAGTTATGGGGCCCACAAAATTCACTTGGTCGTAAATTTAATATTCTCTGATAGTAAAAATATTCCACGACCAAACGAATATTCCCCGTCAACAATGAATATTTTAAAACCACTTGCTTGTTTGAAATAATTGCGCATTTTACCCATAACTTACCACATTAATCAAATCAACCCTTACTATTTCAAGATAATAAATAGAGAAAATTTAATTTCATTAAATAATAAGTTGGGGTCTTACAATCATTAATAGAAATAACAACAGGAGCATCCATATATAACACATATTCCAAATTCATGGTCTCCAAATAAAACAATATATCTTCAGACCATCTCTTAAAATTAGAGCCATCAAAACGTTCAATTTTAGAAAAGTCCAAGGCAGTTTTCATCATCTTGTTAATAAACCGATTCACTTTTTAGATTGTTGTAAACTATATGTATCAATAGCAGTACCAATTTCAATTGCAGAAGCAGCATCAATAACAATAGCAATAGCAGTTGAAGTGTATATTAACAAGAAGAATGAAAAATAAAATTGGAACAACTTAATGATTTGAGGCAAGAAGCGTACTTAATCGTTGTCTAAAAGTGATTTCGTCCCAATCGATAATAACCACAGTCTGTACAAATTCATGGCGATCACCCTCCAGGATTCAACGGTGAAGCCTCTGATTGTGTGTACTCACAGAAAGAGACTTTGGACTCGTCTTTGTGGATTGCCCAGAATAACAGAGAAGAACAAGTTGTATTAAGATCTTTCGACTCGTCTTTGTGGATTGCCCAGAATAACAGAGAAGAACAAGTTGTATTAAGAAGAAGAAGAACAGTATTCAGTATGTCTCTGCCTAACTAGTATAACAGTGGGCTACCTGTGAAGCATAATCGATCGGATTGGCACCCCCCCTGCACGGGTATATCGCGCGCACACACGCATTAAGGCCTTTTTGGCCGAAAGTCCAAAAACAAAACTTGATTTAGCTCAATTCCTTAGCCGTCCTCATGTGCACAAGCCCACCCTTATTTCCTCAACCAAGCTATTAAGCCCAAGCCAACAAGTGGTAATATACACAAAAAATATTTTCAAAATAGAAGATATGGGACTATGAAAAAATAATGAATTTTGGAGCATATCCAACATATATATATATATATATATATACTTCCGCCTCCTGGCATGCATCCGATCCATTTTGTGCATAACAAATGATTTTCAGAAGCTAAGCTAGCTATGATCTATCAGCCGTAGATTATGTAAAGTTTCTTAAATGAATTCGTAATAGTATCCACATGCATGGCTATGAGCTAGCTAGAACATATATAATAATAATATTATTATTATTATTATTATTATTAATTTATACAAGATAAATTAATTGACCCTTAATAATTCTAAATAAGATTGGCTTTTCTTTCTCCCAAGTAATTAGAGCATTCTAAAAGTACAATCATATATGAGATCGTACGTAACTAATTAAAGATTTCAAATCGATAACTTAGTAAATTAATTAATTAATCTTAGTGGCTATTTATTTATTTATTTTTAAAAAATATTTGCCTGGAAGTTTACTTAATTAATAATTGATTACTTTCTTTGATTAATTAGTTAGATGCTTAATTTCACTCTTATAATTATACAAAATAGAGTCATCTCGATATTCAGAATATGAATAAATCGATACACAAAAGAGTCACATTTACAAAATTAAAAAAAAAATGTACATATAAATATTTTGTTCCATATTTAACCATAAACATAAGAATTAATATTAAAAATTAATTAATAAAGTATTATTATAGGGCGTACTTAAAGTAGTAAGCAATACCGATCCAACAGTTAACCAACCGTCTTAGTTACTAATTGGGCGGTTCTAGTTAGGACACTTGGATCAGTTAACTGATTTCTAGCTAGGATTGAAGAGAGGAAAATAATTAATTCCACAAGAAGGTGAAGGTAACGTACCATGAAAAGTAAATAGTAATTCGGAAGTCATTGTCCGGCGGAATAATTAGCCGCGCAGGCGAATTTAGTTGATATTTGAAGAATATGATGACAGGCAAATTAAGTTGATAAGGACTTGATTACCTATAAGTAGCGGCTTTTCAATGTTAGGCCG
This sequence comes from Panax quinquefolius, assembly GCA_020205615.1. Taxonomy (NCBI): domain Eukaryota; kingdom Viridiplantae; phylum Streptophyta; class Magnoliopsida; order Apiales; family Araliaceae; genus Panax; species Panax quinquefolius. The sequence continues at coordinate 907,517 of CM035152.1, forward strand.
GGTCTTCTAAACATCAAATCAAATCTAAAGGTGGGTATAGATGAACCGAGTTTAGTCAAATATTGAGTTGTTCAAATTTGATTAATAAAATTTATCGAGTATTAAATAAGGTTTGATTGAAATTTCGTTTATTTACCAAGTCGAAATCAAGACGATCTCTAATCGGCAAACAATTTGAATTTCTTGAATCTAATATGATTCGAGTATCAATAGAAAATTATAATTTGAAAAAGATCGAATAATTTATCAAAATTTAAAATTTGCTTATATTTGACTCATTTATATTTGTAGTCGAGCTAGCTAGTTAGGGAGGAAGATTTGTATATATAAAAATTAATGTACATAAGATTCTCATATTGTCGATCCCTGATGGACGTACGGATTCAAACCTTACAATTCAGATTCTTGAGAATATATATATATATATATATATATATATATATATATAACAAATCCTGGAAGCTGGAAGAATGAAGAAAACGAATCATATAACAACGGAAAAAACCGTCGCTATAGCATAGAAAGCCGATTTTTTATGCTATAATGACGGAAAAAACCGCGTATATATAACCGCTCTCTTAGTTATTTGCTCCTCCATTTACTTTGGAGAAAGTTCTACTATATATATATGTATATATTAAATCTCTATATATTTTTTTGTTATTATCCACTGTGAGGTAACACAAGTAATGACTTTTAGTGCGTATTATAAGAGATTCAAGCTCTTATGATTGTAAATAGGAAACTGTTAAATTCACAACATAAAATGTAATTTTCACAACAAAGGTGTCGTTATAGATCCTATAGCAACGATTTTTATTGTCGCTATACATCTACAGCGACACTTTTGTTTTGAAAATAACAAAAAATATTGTGGATTTAACAATTCCCTTGTAAATATTGTAATGATATATGTAATTAACCAACGTGTCGCTAGTTACTCCTAGAGACAGGAATCGAATTAAGGGGAGAATATTTAGATAATTTCTTGGGCCATTAGAAAGAGTATACCTGTCGCTACCCCTTCTGGCGGTAGGATCCAAGTCGGATTTAATCTCAATCTTTGATTATCTGATGTACGATGTAAGATGTGGTTGCTGGAATAATATTCGTAACAACCGGTTGTCATAAATGGAGACTATATATATATATATAATAGAGTGAATTCACAAATCGTGGAGTGACTAATTTACGACCGTAGAGTGAATTTACTCTACGATTGTAGACCATGTAATTTTAAAAGTTATACTACCAATTACCTCCATATTCTCTCCATATATATATATATATATATATATATATATATTAGTGTATGACTGCCAGCATACATTAATTACTAATATTACTACCTTCACTTCCTAGAGAGTAATATTTTAACTTTTTAAAACCAATTCGTGTAAATTTAAATTTGATATACAATTTAGGTAAGTTTTGAAACAATAAATTTTTTAGTAGTACTACCTAATTAATTTTAAATAAATACGTACAATTGTAATAAAAATTAAATAAATTTATATTAATTTAACTTCAAGATTTCATAAATTGCTTCAATTAAACGAAATGAGAGTTTTTTGGGTACTATATTTGGTATTAGTTTATAAAAGTGGATGATGGATTTAGGATGTGTATCAACATTTATAGCAAGGGGTTAGGACGGTGGGGAAGGGGGGTTGGCATTTGATTTGGCTCCTTAGGGGATGTGATGAGATGGGAGTCATGTGGATTGTGGCCTACGAGCAATAAATACTCGAGAGAGAGAGAGAGAGAGGAGGTTTGGAAGGCTGGCCGGCCGCTCTTTCTCTTATTTTACTTTGACTAAAAGTTTAAAACTATTCACACATTAATTGTAGTAGTAGTTAGGCTAATTAAGCTAGTAGTAACTGCAGCAAACGAGCTTGTAATTCAAGCATATATATATTATATTTAAATAAAAGGGAAAATAATAATAATATGATGAGTGGATGTTTGGATTATTGGAGGGTAGACATTAATGATTTTGAAGAAAAAAGGAAACTTGTAAGGGGGTAATATTATAGACAGACGAGAGAAGAGAAGAAAATGGTTCTTCATAACAACCACCACCTAACAAATTTCCTAGGCCAGCAAACGATTTTAATGAAACAATGAATTCAATTTATCTGTTACCCGCTTGTGTACGTGTTAGGCCATATCTCTCTGTCTTCCCCACTCAAATTTTAAGACAAGTAGAAGTCACACGCTTTTCCCCCAAATTACTACTAATAAGAAGAGGAGAAGGAGTCAAGAAGCTAGCTAGGTAGGAAGGCCATTGCCATTGCCATTGCCATAAGATTTTGTGTGGGGATTTATAATTTCCATACGACCCATTTCCAGAAATCCCAACACACACACACTCACTCGTACTCCTCAACACCCTCCAACATTTTTTTGTTGTTGTTGCATGTTGCTAATTTCCATATAGTAGTAGCTACTAGCTATATGAATCATCGTCTAGTCTAATAGAGTCAGTGTAGGAGTATAAGTTAATTTTTAGACAGAAAGAAAACTAAGACGGCACGATGATTTTAATATTGTGGCAGTAGTAGCATTATTCGTTAATTGTTAACAATGAGATGTTGAGTTTCAATTAAGTTGAATGTCTTGAAGCTAGCTAGCTGCATCAACCTCTCTCGTCCAACATACTTGATCCATCGGCAGCTTCATTTGAGTTTGGTTTGGAGTGAAAATGGGTGGCCATCATGTGATGGAGAAAACTATTTCAGTTTTAACATTGATAGGCAATTTCATCAACGAAGTTTTGAGCTTCGTTGTGTTCTCTATTTTAGACATTCTTGATTTCGTCCTGTGTTACACATATAAAGTGGTGGATTTCATAGTAGAAGCAGAATGGAAGCCATGTTACTGCTCCTCCGCCAAAGAAGCCATCACCGGCAGCGGCAACATCTTAGTCTCTGAGCAAGGAGAGTCTAAGAAGATCGTATGCCTCACTTCTTCTTCTTCTACCAAATTGCAGCTTGAAGAGATCTCCGACACTCTCTACACCCGCTCATCTTTAGTCTCCGAGGTCTCCAAAACCACCGTCAATCGCCTCAGGGTAGATACCAATCTCACACAATCTTCTTCCCTGGAAATCCATAAATTCAAGAAAGGCCGATCCACATTCACCGTCAACTCCACCATTGTTGAAATGCTGCAAGAGAAAATAGGAGGCCAACAATCCCATCCCATCCCAAGATGGTCCGACTGCGATTGCCACACTTGCAATTCTTGGACCGCTTCTACCAAAGACGCTCTTTTTCTCAAAGCAGAAGGCCCAATAGGTAAATTAAATACCTCAATTGGAAAGTCTTCCTTTTTTTTTTTTTTTTTTTTTTATCATTCTTTGTTAGCTAATATACGTTAATTGCCTTGATGTGCTTGACATACATATGTGCAGATAATGTTGAAGAAGATGTGCTCTTTATTCATGGATTCATTTCCTCCTCTGCATTTTGGACAGAGACTCTGTTTCCCAACTTTTCAAAATCTGCAAAATCAAGGTACAGGCTATTCGCATTCGATCTGCTAGGATTCGGAAAGAGCCCCAAGCCAACTGATTCATTGTACACCATAAGGGAGCATCTAGAGATGATTGAAAGATCCGTTCTTGAACCCAATAAAGTCAAGTCCTTTCACATTGTGGCGCATTCTTTGGGCTGCATTCTAGCTCTGGCTCTCGCGGTTAAACACCCTGACTCTGTCAAGTCCCTCACCTTACTTGCACCGGTATCAATGTCACCTACATTTCTCTATTTATATATATATATATATGTATGTATGTATGTATGTATTTCTGAGGATCACTTTAATTCACATGTTTGGTTACTTATGTAGAAATTAGTTGTAAATAAAGCGATGGATGTTTAATTATGTAGCCATATTTTCCGGCACCAAAGGGAGAACAAGCGACACAGTACGTGATGAGAAGGGTGGCTCCGAGGCGAGTGTGGCCAATGATTGCATTTGGGGCGTCCATTGCGTGCTGGTATGAGCATATTAGCCGAACCATTTGTCTCCTCATTTGCAAGAACCACAGGCTCTGGGAATTTCTCACCAAATTACTCACCAGAAACAGGTAATACAAGTCTCCTACACATATCTGTGTTTTTCTTTTTAATTGTCTATCATCTAAATTATTTTAAAATAAAAGGCAGGCGTACGTGTCACTCACTTTTCCAATTAGTTAATTATTAAGATATTCATCATATTTCAGCAAGTGGTACACCATAGTCCTTCTTTCATAGTCTCATCTGTTCTTAATTAGGTGTGTTTTTCCAAACTACTCTCGACTCTGGTCTATATATATTTACGATTATGCACTTGACATGTTTTGTTGCAAAATTCCAAATTGAAGCCATGGTGTACGTAATTATAAAATTATTATAGGATCCGGGCAATAGAAATAATATACAGACCCTTGAATAGGAACATACTAGTGCATTGTCTGGCAATAGGACGGGGTTACACCCTGAGGTCATGCCGAATATTTATTAACATATATCTTAGAAATGGACCTGCAGTTTCATTTGCTTAACTGGCAAAGGTTGAACACTTCCCCCCCCCCCCCCCCAGCCCCAGCCCCAGCCCCACCCCCACCCCCCAGCCCCAGCCCCACCCCCACCCCCCCCCCCCACCCCCACCCCCACCTTTTTTTTTATTAAATAAGAGGAGTTAATTTAATTTCATGTTGGTCTACAATATTAATGTATTGTAACATTATTACCTATAGACTTATGGGACTAGGTGAATAAATTGTTCACGTCATGGAGAGTACTTGAGACTTACCTTTTTTTTTCTTTTTTTTTTTTTTTTGAAATTATAGAAAATCAATGAATCACCTGACATGCCATAGTTCTATATGGGATGCATTTTAGTAAAAACATGTACAATAAAAAAAAGAAAAAGAAAAAGAGTGACCCAAATACATAGTAAAGCTTTATTAACAAGGAAAAATTCAAGTCGAGAGGAGACATCTTATTTCTAGGAGGAATTTATTTGGAAAAATACAGCCACCGATAGTTTATAATGCTAAAAATAATACTATAATGCTAATGCCAGATCGAGGCAAATAATAAATGATGGAGCTCTAGTTTTCACATGAAACTAAAAGGGTATATATATATATATATATATACCGAGAGCCTTTGACACAAATAATATTCTAAGCTTAAACAAGAGGTCCTGTGTTCAAACTCTCCCCTCAAATTAGCAAAAAATAAGCAAAAAAACAAAAAAGAAGAAGAAGAGAAGAGGTATATATACCAAACAAGACGAAAGAGGTCATTGTGTAATCATTTTCTCCTCGGGCGGAATTAAATATATATTCATCTGCTTAAGAATAGAGCTTGATCATGACGGTTTCAAACAATTAATGGACCATATTACATCAGCTGGTTGATGTTTTGAGGGGCCACGTCTACCCTCACCTCACACATCAAGAAGATATAATTTTGTAAAATTAATCTATGGTAATATTTAAATATTAATGCCTTTATATAATAATCAGGGGAAAAAACGTACTGATTCACTTCAGTTCGTCTTTGATATTTTGTCGGCATATATAGGAGCTGCTTATAACGCCTTTCAACTTAATTAGTGATTCTTGATATAGACACCACTTAGTCTGTATATAAAGCAAGTATTCCTCAAAAAGTTACATATCACTTGAATAAATTATATAATCTTTTAATTTGTATGAATGTAAATGTTATGAAAATGACAAATAATACTAACATGCATGATTCTAGGAGTTGGCTAGGGGAATGTTAAAATTAGCCTTTTAATATTAATGGCATTAATTCATTCTAATTAGGGTATATATATATATATATATATATATATATCACTATATCAGTCAAATTTTTGAGGGGTCGTAAGTCACTTGTTGGTCTGACTAGCTTGTACTTGAAAACGATGGCAACAGCTGATATATAGTTGTGTGTTGATAGTTTCCTAGCTACTCTATTGCTAGCTCTTATTTGGTCAATAAATTTTATTTAATTTGGTCGTCATTGAACCAATTGATATTTCATTAATTAGAAACAAATTGTTATATATGTACGTACCATATATCTGAATTTTACACCTATATTTATAATTAATTAATGTGTTTATGCGTGCGTACAAATGTATATATGTATAGGATGAGGACATACTTGATTGAAGGATTCTGTTGCCATACACACAATGCTGCATGGCATACTCTCCACAATATAATCTGCGGGACTGCTGGTAGAATGGAAGGGTATTTGGATGTGTTACAAAACAGCCTCAAGTGTGATGTGAATATATTCCATGGCAGAAATGATGAACTCATCCCGGTTGAATGTAGCTACAATGTGAAGTCTAGGGTTCCTCGTGCCCGCGTTAAGATTATTGAGAAGAAAGATCACATCACCATTGTTGTTGGAAGGCAGAAGGCCTTTGCCAGAGAACTTGAGCAAATATGGAAGACAAGTTCAAGTGGTTAATTAATTAAGCATGCATGCATGATCAATTAACAGTTAGAGAATGCACCAAAACGGACTCCTTCGATCTTCTCTCTAGATCTCTCTCTCTCTCTCAATATATATATATATATATATATATATATATATATATCGCTCGACAGAAGAATTGTCCAGCCGCAATTTAATCACCATAAAAGTTTTATCCAAACCAAACTAGGGAGATGGATAAAAGATATGTATAAAATATTGGATGGACATATTAAGTTTTCGACCTCCTCCTTTAATATATTCTTCATCCTGTGTAAAGTCATTTACTTCAATATATATTAGGTCATGTGATATATATATCACCCATTGTTGTCACCGAGTTGAAATGTGTTATGTCATTTTTAAAACTAAAGTTTATATTATAAAATCATTCGATCCCTTTTCCTTGGCTTACTTTTCTGCTCTCGCTCTCTCTCTCTCTCTCTCTTCCCCTACTCGGTATCCACGTATAAACCTGTTGTAACGCTTAATAATTAGTTTGTTCGGTTCCTTATATCTATTTGAATAAATTTCTCTTATCATATCTGACAACCACATCTGATTATATACATATTTGTATGATTAATCTATGAACAAATCATTTAGATTAAATATCGATATATATGTGAATGAGTATATAAACAGTTATATGTGATTGTAAACTTATTGTATCTATTTTATCTAAATAAAAACTTGTGTATAAATTAATAAATGCAAGTTGTCACTTGGCACCGGGTGATCTGTAACAGCTCAAGGCAATAAATACTGTCACGTTAATGAACTGCATTCCATGGCAGACTCAGAGCCATTAGTGGGGGGAAAACTATTGACCGGTTCTTGTTCCCTTAATTAACTTAATGTTGTGCATGCTCTTTCTCTTTCTGTACATGCATAGCGATGTCCATTATTGGTCACCTTCTCCTTTTATGAATCACGACCACTTTAGATTTTCTTCCTCTCCAAATTAAGTCAATTACCCTCTGAAGGTAGGTGTTGGTAATATGATGAATACTTTTCTCTGAAAAATCTACTCCATTGACAATTGACTGACCAAACCCCATATATATATACACACGCACGCAAATGCATGTGGAATATTTTTATGTATGTGAACCACATAATGATAATAGTAGTTCACTACGCATGTCGTAACCAACACGTTATATATAGTCTCAAAACTAATGCATTTCATTTGTTTTACATAAAGAATCTTACTTGTATAGTTGTATATAAATTTATAAATATTAATAAAGTATTTTCATTTTGTTTTTACTTCTAAAATTGTTAAATTATTAGTTTCATTGTGTGAAGTATGATAAAGAAATTAAGATGACATATTTAACAATCAATATTGTGTCATTTATTATTATTATTATTAGAAAACTAATATTTGCACATAAAAATTTGACATTTTCACATAATTCCTCACACGAATGGTGAGTGAGTTTTACCATTAGAGAGATTTATGTAGAAATATTATTCTAACTTGTGAAAATATCAATTTCCTTATTATTATTATTATTTAAAAAACAACTTTTTGAGAAGTAAACACATTGGCAAATAGAATTCTTCTTATGATGCTGATACTAATGCTGATGCTGATGCTGATGCTGATGCTGATGGAGTAAGAGGCTAATATATAGCTGGCTAGCACATATATTATATTTAATGAAATCGATCTCTTGCTTGGCCGAGTAGCTAGCACAGCATAATGGAAATCAATTAAATGTCCCCCGTATATATATATATATATATATATATATATATATATACACACAGGATTCTTGCCGGACTCCCGGACAGGTCCTAAAATACAGACCATTTTTTTTTTTTTTTTTGCTTTTTTTTTTGAAACAACTTAAAAAAAAATAAAAAATTATGGAACTGGAATTTTTACATAATAAAGTATTTTGGATGTGTTTTGAATCACATATCTTAAAATGTATATGCGATCAAACATACGTTTTTAAAATAAATTTAAACATACCAAAATGTGGGATTATAAAGTTGTTTAAAAAAAAAAATGGTCCGTATTTTATAGAGTCCGGAATCCCGGACTGGATCCGGACTCTCTCTCTCTCTCTCTCTCTCTCTCTCTCTCTATATATATATATATATATATATATATCATTCAAACAGACGTGCATGCGTAGCTTAATTGTGTTGAGAAGAAAAAAAGTAGCTACTAAACTATCTCTATGCAATATACTCCAGTATATATCTAGGTAACAGGACAATTAGTTAGGGGCACTATTAATATTAATGTAAAGGCAGGCAGACCGGCAGGCCGGGTGACAACATCCATCAGATTCAAATAAGAGTTCATCGCCAGTGACCAAAAATGGAATTCTTGGTAGCAGCATGTTACCATCTACAACTGAAAAAAACCCACATACACGAATAGAGACCTAACTGCTGTTAGCACAAGCTAAGCTAGTATTACGCGAATTAATTCTGTCAATATATTTTTGCAACTCAATATTACGTTTTTCTTTTGAAATCAAAATTAAAGCATATAATATAATTATAAAATTAAAAATTACATGCTTAATTATTCCATTTTAAATAAATTGAATTGCTAAACAAATTCAAAGAGATTAGATTTTATACCTAGTGTATTATTTTCAACAGTATGAAGAATTGTAGATGACCTAATCTAACAAGTCAAGGGTACTCATATTTACTACGACTTATTATCATGCATGTCAGTGTTTAATTAGTACGTATTGCATGCTACATTAATTTCTTGTGTTTTTTGTTACTATTCCTTCCATTTTACGAAAGGAGTTGTATTTAAAATTTTACAAACATCAATTGTGTAATACCCCAACTTTTATGAATAAAAATGAATTTTTTATAAATATTATTTTTGAATATTATAGAATAAATTTGATATAATGTTATAGTTGTGGGTAATATTTATAAATTTTGTAAAAGACACAAGTTGTTATATAATATTCGATTGGTTTAGGGAATATTCGATGACTCAAGACAATCATTGGTGGACCCGCATAATGTAATTATTATCGGATTGAGAAAACGACAAAAATATTTTTATGAAAATAACGGCGAAGTTTTTTACGGTTGATCTTGTTGAACTACTTTAAGTAAAGAAATGCAGATGTCTGGCGTGGTTGCATAGTAGCACACTGCATATTGATTACTAATACTTATGTGAGAAGTCACTTCAGTTTGATTCAATTATTATGTCGACATTTTATATGTTATTAAATCAATAATTGAGATGATGAAGTTATTAATATTATTATTTGCATTATTAACGATGTCTAGAAGTTACGCCAGAGAGAGGTTTGGTACACAATTACGCGTCAATAGGAAGAAATCCTTATTGGAAAGCCTCTTTCCTTTCAGGAGCGACGCATTCGATTAATAGTGTGAATAATAATAATAATAATAATAATAATAATAATAATAATAATAATAATAATGACGTTTTGTTTTATTACGTATTATTAACGTAATAAAAGCAGAAAAAAACTTTTTATATAAAATGAATACTTTTATAAAGTTATTCGCTTTATTAGGCTAATAGTAAAATCTTTTTATATAAAAGCAGAATACTTTTATAAAGTTATCTGCTTTATTAGACAATAATTAGAATATATTATATTTTATTATCGTAGTATTTAAGCATAGTCTTTGTATAGTGTTTGTATAGTAAAATCTTTTTAAAAGTTATTCGTTTTATTAGATTATAAATAAAAATATATTATATTTTATTTAAAAGATTTTGCTTTAAATATGGATCGTCCGATTAAAAGTAAATCAATCTGGATGGCTCATGGATTGAATTCTTATTCATTCCATTCTTCTATAAATAAGCTCATTCCTTCATTATTTCTTACTTAATTCAATTGAAACTACAGAGAGCTATAGAGAAAAAAGAAAAAAGTCTAACTTCTACTTCACTTCTTTCCGTATCAATTTTCTTTTTACGATAAGGGGTATTTTTTTACATTCATGAGGAGAACTTCATTATTCCATTTTATTATTCTTTTGGAATAACTTTTGTGATACGCCAAGTACCTACTATACTTGGTGAAATTCTTCAGATTCCATACTTTATTATTCTCATGAATATCCCATGCTCATCTTTTTCTGTGGGACCGGTTCCGCTCATTTAGTATTCTCATTGAATAACTTTGCCTATCTGCAATCTGCATGCATGGTGATTTCGTTGTATTTCATTCTTTATTATTACATTGGAATATCCACGCTTGTGCGTATTCGCCTTTTGACCGGTTCCGCTTATTTATTATTCCGATGGAATAACTTGCTATGAAGTACCGCATGCATGGTGATTTCTTTTGTTATTCCATTCTTTATTATACTCAGTTGGTTAAAGTTTTGACTTCTACACTTCATGAAATTAGTGGAATATTCTTGATATTTGCACTTCATCCAGTATCTTTTCATGGAAATATTCTTCTGAGCATTCTTGAATTTTACTTTACAAAGAAGTATCATGTTGACAATTTAGACGTTATTTGTTCCTAAATAAATTAATTCTTAAACTTGTTTTATTGAATTCTTATATCATTGTTATCATCCTCATGTTTATATTATTTTTGAAAGTCATTTGTGGCCTGTAGTGCATAGATAGACTTGGTATGATTATGAACATGGATTATTCGGTGTAATCATGACCGTAATGTTACAAATGATGTGGTAAAAGTCCTCATTGGCACGAAGTGCATTGATGGACAGTTGTTGGCATGATCATGACCATTGATGAATACACAAATATCCTTGGCCCGTAGTGCATGGATAATTTGTGGTCGTGACCCTAATGAATATCCTCGCGGCAGTAGTAGTGTGGATGATGTGGATTATTTATTAAGTTGAGTCTCAACGATAAAAGTGATGAAAAATCTTTTTAAATCATAAAAGATAGTAGATTTTATTCTCTACTTGACTCTTTTAATAGATTGCATGTTCCGCTACAGTTAAACTTGATGTCTATTGTATTTTATCAGTTTAATACTGTTGAGGACTAATGATAATTTATTCTGCATTATCTTAGTCATAATATTTCTTACTGGGCTAGTTGAGCTCACCCTTTCTTTCATTGTTCTCTTCAGAAAATGAGAATGTAGCCGGGACTAGTCGGGGAACGGAGTGATGATCCGAGATGGTGTCTTAGTAGTCCTCACTATTCTCTTAAATAGTGTAATAATAAATGTAATGAGGACTAAATTGAGTGTGGATATTGTCTAGATGATAATATTTGTATTAAAACTCACAGCATGTATTTTATAGTATTTTACACGACTGTTGTATAATCAAGTTGTATTTAAATTTAGTACCATGTATTTGGAGACTCAAGATGGGTGATGTATACCTATTTTGGGGCGTCGCTATTAGTATCAAAGCTTAGGATATGATCCTGGTGAGATGTGAGATAAGAACTAAGAGGGAGAGACGAGGAATTCATTCGCTAGTATGACCTACCTAAGTTTATTTGGTATTTAATTGGTCGGTCAAAGTATAGGGATAATATGTGATATGTTAATTAACCCTTGTTTTTGGCGGTATTTAAAATGGCATCCGAGAATGTTGAGAACATCAATGGAGCACAGAGAGACCGCTTGAGTCTCCACGGATCAATAATCGAGATAATGTGCATCGTGAAGGTGACAATCCTAATGCAAACAACAACACTGACCAAATGATGAACGATGGAATGTTCCGAGGCTTCATGAAATTCATGCAACATCAGGCGAGAGCGACTCCTATCCAAAATGCAGGTGGAAACACTGGCAACTCTCGGACGATCATCGTCAAACAGTTCAAGGAACTGGTGGGAGCACCGATGTTTTTTGGAGAGCCAAAACCACTTAAGGCGGAGACGTGGATAAAGCAGATCAACAAGATATTTGATGTCTTGGGTTGCTCAGGAGTAAAAGGTTCCTTTGCCATTTTCATGTTATGCGTAGAGGCGATTCTTGGTGGAAATCAGAAAGTGTACTCAACCCGCTTGATCTTGAAGATGTCTTGGGAGAAGTTCCAAGAACTGTTCAACGACAAGTACTTTCCCGAAAGTATTCGTCACATGAAAGAGGTAGAGTCATTAAACTGGAACAAAACAACATGACCCTGTCACAGTACGAAGCCAAGTTTGCCGAGCTATCCCGGTTTGTGTCCCATTTGGTTGATAATGAGGAGAGAATGACGCGAATGTTTCTAAGATATTTGAAACCAGAGATACGTCAATATCTTATATCTCATAAACTGTGTTTGTATTCAGATGTTGTTAATATGGCTCAGTTATTGGAGTGCGATAATGAGTCAACCTAACCAAAAGAGAGCAGCCGGTAAAATGATAATACCAGTGATAGCAGTCATCGAAGCGGTGAAAATAAGCGTGGAGGGAATTAACATGCCAGAAATGGTAACCACTTCGGTGGTAATCATGGACAAAACAATAAGAATGGACATTTAAAGAAAAAAAGATTCAACAATGATGGAAAGACGTCAGCATCAGCACCTGTCGTTAAGGAAGGAGAACACCCACCTATCATATGCTTCAAATGTGGAGGGGAGGGATACATCAGTCCAAACTGTGCGATGCCCTCCAAAGCATGTTATAATTGTGGAAGAAGGACACTGGCCCGATTTTTATCGTGCACCAAGACAAGTCCAAATTTTGGGATGGAGGCGAAGAAGGCCGTCCCTGACGAAGACAAAACCTAGGTTGTTCAAGGGAGAGCGTTTGTTGTGACCTCCCGAAAAGCAAGAACCCGAACGAGGTCATCACGGGTAAGCTTATCATAAATTCTAGTGAAGTATATACCTTATTTGATACCTGTTCTACCCATTCTTTTATTTCTCCTACTTACGCCAACGTTTAAATTTGACTCAGGAGAAATTAGACTTTGACTTATCTGTTGAAACTCAGCTTGGGAGAAACATTCATTACATCCACTTTGTTATAAGTCTTGTTTGGTTCAAATTGGTACCCTCACATTACTCGTCGATTTTATTTCATTGAAAATACTTTCATTTAGACGTAATTCTAGGGATTGATTGGTTAACTACTTATCATGCAAAAATTAATTATTTTCATAAGGTTGTTAACTTTCATATTCCTAATCAACCTATTATGCGAATTCAAGCAACCAAACCATTAAAATCAATCACTATTATCTCAAGCCATAAAGCTATTCGTTTATTGAAAAACGGATGTCAAGCTTTCTTATCTCATGTTACGGATCTAAACAAAAATACGTCAGTTTTGAATGATATTTCTATTATTAATGAATTTCCTGACGTATTCCCTGAAGAACTTTCTGGCCTACCCCCAGAGCGTGAAATTGAATTTTCTATTGACCTTGACCCTGGTATAAAACCTATTTCCAAAGCCCCATATCAAATGGCTCCTATTGAACTTCAGGAGTTAAAGACCCAACTGTAGGAATTGTTAGACATTGGCTTTATTCGTCCTAGTACTTCACCTTGGGGTGCTCCTGTTCTATTCGTGAAGAAGAAAGATGGGAGTATGTGACTTTGTATTGATTATCGGGAGTTGAATCATGTCACCATCAAAAATAGGTACCCATTGCCACGTATTGATGAACCTGTTTGACCGATTCTAAGGCGCCAAATTCTTCTCAAAGATTGATCTTCGTTACGGATATCACCAATTGAAGATTAGAACCGATGACATTCCAAAGACGACTTTCGTAACTCTTCAGATGAGCATTATGAATTCTAGTCATGTCTTTTGGATTGACTAATGCTCCTCCGCCGCCTTCATGGATATGATGAACCGAGTATTCAAGGAACATTTGGATCACTTTGTGGTCGCTCTTTATTGATGACATCCTTATTTATTCCAAAAGCCGTGAAGATCATGAGCAACACTTGAGGTCGACATCTCAAAAGCTTCGTGAATATAAGCTTTATGCCAAGTTGAAGAAATGCTAGTTCGGCTTGAGAAGTAGCATTCCTTGAGCACGTGGTATCAAGTCATGGAATATCTGCTTGACCGACAAAGATTGAAGCCATTCAAAGTCGGGAGCAACTTAAATTAGTGGGCCAAAATCGTAGCTTTCTCGGCTTAACTGGTTATTATCGGAGATTCGTAGAAGGTTTTCTTGAATCGCTACTCCTTTAACTTAGTGACTCGGAAAATACAAAAATTCGGTTGGAGCGAGGAATGTGAGAAGAGTTTTTAAGAACTCAAAAGAAGACTCATTTCAAAGACTGCTCGACAATACCATCGACTCGGAGGATTTGTCATCTACGGTGATGCTTGAGCAAGGGTTTGGATGTGTTCTCATGCAATATGGGAAAGTCATAGCCTATGCCTCTCGACAACTCAAAGAATATGAGAGGAATTATCCTACTCATGATCTAGAGTTAGCAAATTGTTGTCTTCGCACTTAAAATTTGAAGGCATTACTTGTATGGGGAGAAAGTGGAGATCTTTACGGATCATAAAAGCCTCAAATATTTCTTCACTCAAAAGGAACTCAACATGCGGCAATGACGTTGGCTTGAACTGCTAAAAGATTATGATCATACCATCCAATACCATCCTGAAAAAGCGAACGTGGTAGGTGACGACGTTGAGTAAAAATCATATGCAAGTCTGAGTCTGCGATATTGTCAACGAGGCCCATTTTGTGTGACTTGCAAAGGATGGAGATAGAGTTAAAGACTCAGGGACGCATGTGATGATAGCTAGTATCTGAGTAGAACCGACTTTAATCGATAAAGTTAAAGTTTGCTTTCAAGCTACTGCACTGGAGTGATGCATATGAGGAAGAAAGTATAAGAAGGTGCTATATCCGAAGCAAGAATCGATGAAGAAGGAATACTTGAATCAACTCCGGACTTTGTGTTCCTAATGACGATTTAAAGTATAAAATCATGATGGGCGCACAACACACCATTTGCAATCCATCTCAGGAGTACCAAAATGTATCGTGATCTTCGTCATACATTTTGGTGGAGCAATATGAAGAGAGAGATAGCGTTGTTTATCTCAAGGCGTCTAACTTGTCAACGAGTCAAAGCGGAGCAACAAGTACCAAAAGGTCTATTGCAACCACTTGAAATTCCAGAATGGAAGTGGGAGCACATTACTATGGATTTCGTTACTGGTCTTCCCAAGGTTTCTCAAGGCATAGATGCAATTTGGGTCATTGTTGATAGATTGACCAAGTCTGCTCATTTCTTACCAATACGAGAAACTTATACACTTGAACGTCTTGCTCGTATGTACATAAACGAGATTGTAAGACTACATGGTATGCCAATATCCATAGTTTCGATCGAGACCCAAGATTCACACGATTTTGGGTTAGTTTGAAAAAGCTATAGGCCGCAGTTTATGATTTAGTTTGAGCTTATCATCCTTGATTTCGAGGAGGACTATTCAAACTCTTGAAGATTTATTAAGACTCGTGTCCTCGACTTCAAGGAAGTTGGGACAAGTTCTTACCATTGGTGGAGTTTTTCTACAACAACAGCTTATCAAACAAGTATTGTCATGGCTCCATTCGAGGCGTTGTATGGAAGAAAGTGTCATTCTCCAGTATGTTGGGATAAGGTGGGTGAAGCAACATTGTTGGGACCGAAGTTGGTACGTATGACTACGGAAAAGATTCAAACGATCCGACAACGTATAAAAACCTCACAAGACCGACAAAAGAGTTATGCTGATCTTCATCGAAAGGATGTGGAATTCGATATTGGAGATCATGTGTTGTTACGTGTTGCTCCATAGAAAGGAGTTACGAGATTTGGAAAAAGAGAAAAGCTCAATCCTCGATTCATTGGCCCATTTTTAATCCTCGATCGAGTAGGGACTATAGCCTATAGACTTGCTTTACCGCCAAGTATGTCTCGTGTTCATAACGTTTTTCATATATCTATGTTACGTAAATATGTGAAATACCTGAACCATATTATTGAGTTAGAACCGGACGAAATACCGGAAGATTTAACGTATGAAGAGGTTCATGTTCAAATCTTGGATAAGAAGGAACATATTCTACGCTCCAAGGTTATACCTCAAGTCAAAGTGTTATGGAGGAACCACGATGTTGAGGAAATGACCTGGGAGTTAGAATCTGAAATAAAATCAAGGTATCCTTACCTCTTCGACATACCGTGTACGTACCCCTAATTTCGAGGGCTAAATTTCATAAGAAGGGGAGATTAGTAAGACCCCAACTTTTATGAATAAAAATAATTTTCTATAAATATCATTTTGAATATTATGGAATAAATTTGATATGTTATAGTTGTGGGTAATATTTATAAATTTTGCAAAGTCTGCAGTTGTTATATAATATTCGATTGGTCGGGGAATATTCGTATGACGACAATAATCATTGGTGGACCCCACAATGAAATTATTGTCGGATTGAGAAAAAATCGAAAAAAATATTTTTATGAAAATAACGACGGAAGTTTTACTGATTTGATCTTGTTGAACTACTCGGTAGTAAAGAAATACGATGTCTGGCGTGGTTGCACATAGTAGCATTGCGGTATTGATTATTAATGCTTATGTGAGAAGTCACCATTTGATTCAATTATTGTCGATATTTTATATGTTATTAAATTAATAATTAAGATGACAAAGTTGTTAATATTATTATTTACATTATTAACGATGTCTGAAGTTACGCCAAGGAGAGGTTTGGTCACCTAATTAATTGCGCGTCGATAGGAGAAATCCTTATTGAAAGCCCCCCTCTTCACGGGAACGACACAGTCGATTAATAGTGTGAATAATAATAATAATAATAATAATAATAATAATAATAATAATAATAATAATAATAATAATAATAATAATAATAATAATAATAGGGAGAAATTCTTATATCATTGTCATCATCCTCATGTTTATATTATTTTTGAAAGTCATTTGTGGCCTGTAGTGCATAGATGGACTTGGTATGATTATGACCGAGGATTATTCGGTGTAATCATGGCCGTAATGTTACAAATGATGTGGTAAAAAGTTCTCATTGGCCGAAGTGCATTGATGGATGGTTGTTGGCATGATCATGACCGTTGATGAATACACAAATATCCTCGGCCCGTAGTGCATGGATAATTTGTGGTCGTGACCACTAATGAATATCCTTGGCCGTAGTCTGGGGGATGATGTGGATTATTTATTAAAAGTGAGTCTCGGCCGATAAAAGTGATGAAAACCTTTTAAATCATAAAAGATAGTAGATTTTATTCTCTACTTGACTTTTTTAATGGATTGCATGTTCCGCTGCAGTTAAACTTGATGTCTATTGTATTTTATCAGTTTAACACTGTTGAGGACTAATGATAATTTATTCTGCATTATCTTAGTCATAATATTTCTTACAAATTAGTTGAGCTCACCCTTTTCTTTCATTGTTCTCTTGAATAAATGAGAATGTAGCGGGACTAGTCGGGGAAATAAGTGATGATCCGAGATGGTGTCTTAGTAGTCCTCACTATTACATTAAATAGTGTGATAATAAATGTAATGAGGACTAAATTGAGTGTGGATATTGTACAGATGACAATATTTGTATTAAAACTCACAACATGTATTTTGTCGTATTTTATATGACTGTTGTATAATCAAGTTATATTTGAATTTAGTATCATGTATTTGGCGACCCAAGATGGGTGATGTATACCTATTTTGGGGGCGTCATAAATGGAGTAATATATTTCCTTTCAATATATATTCTTAAAATAATAAATTGTTACTTTAGTAGTGATAATATGATAATAAAACTTTGATAACAAATGTGAAGATATTTTGCAATTTAATATATACTAAATCTTTTTTTGAAATGATTTTTTTTTTTTTGGAAGGGGGAGGAGAGTAAAATGGCACTTACGAATGACTAGAGATCATGAATCTGATATGTAAGCTCTATATACTCGAACAACATAATTTATTTTATTTAAGTGGTGTTTGATAAAATTGAATATATAAGAAAATTTTGAATGAGTTGAATGGAATAGAAATTTTGAATATATACTGAAATGAAGTATTTGATAAGTGTCTGTCTAAAACATCTGAATACGTGTATTTTTTTTATTTTAACCTTACGGACTATTATGAACAAATTTATTATATAAATATAAATAAACAATGTTATTTATGAAAAATTAAATATAAACTAGTGAAAAATATTTGATGGAGTATACTATTAGTAATATAATTTTAGGAATAAACACTAATTTTTTTAAAATAACATTCTATTATTGCATAAAACCAAATCAAAAGACTTAAAATCTGCGGTAGACAACAGTTAAGCTAATCCTGTCCCATTAAAAAATCATTAGGAATAAAATCTCTTTATCTTTAGAGTTTAAGAGTTTCATCAATTTTATCGGCTGAGACCGACAATAATAAACCACCACATCAATCCATCCTGCGCTCACCACGGTCAAGAGATTTTCATCAAATTATCATGGTATTGACTATCTAGAATCACCCACGGTTATAATCATTTTAAAAACTATCCATCAACTTGCATTACAGACTGTGAGAACTTTTGTCATCATTTATATCAAGTGGTTATCTTAGAATGATCCACAGTCGTAGCATCGTCACGGAGTTCATCTATGCCATCATGTGAAATAACATAATATAACATGAGGATGATGACAATGACATAGTAATTCAATAAAAGCAAGTTCAAGAATTATTTAATCCACTGAATTATGCGTCCAAATTGTCGGAACATGATGCTTTATTTACGTAGAGTAAAATTCAATAATGATGGAAGAATATTTTCCTTGAAAAGATCACTGAAAAGCTTGCAAATATCAAAGGATATTCTACTAATTTCATGGAGTATAGAAGTCAAAGTTTTAACCAACTTATTTGGAAGGTAATAAAGAATGGAATAACAAAAGAAATCACCGGCATGCTGGTGCTTGAGCATGACGGTTATTCAGCGAGAATAATAACCATAGAACCCGAATCGAGGGTAAATTCCTGCAAGCGGGATGCCGAGAATAATAAAGATGGAACCCCGATTCGGTGTAAAACACAGATGAGATATTCAGCGGTAGCAGACAAGAACTGAACCCGGTGAATTTTTAAACTCCCAGACGGAGATGTTCAGCAAGAGAATAATCATGAACCAGGTCGAGTCAGGTGTATTGAACACGAGCAGGATGTTGACAGGAATTAATAGAAGAATGTCATAAGTATAAGAGTATGGCAGCGTCGGGTTATTCCAACAGAATAATAGCTTGATGGAATAACATAAAGTTTCACTGCGAATTATAGGGTCTGCAGCTGTCTGAGTTATGTATAATAGGGTATGCCACTTTTACGGAGTTATTCAGCCGAAATGATAATGAATGGAATATGATTCTCTTGAGAAGAAAGAATAACACCCCTTACAGTAAAGAATATATAGAAGTAGTGAAGTAGTATGAATACTACCTTAACTTTTCTACCTATGTAACCTATATAATTTCTCTACAGAGTTTGATGAATTAGATCGGAAAATAATGAAGAGATGACTTACATTTATAGGAAAATAAAGAATGCATAGTAATCGTGATCCATGAGCAGTTGAGATTGATTTTTTAATCTGACGGTCCATATTAAACAAAATCTTTAAATAAAATATAATATAATTCTATTTATAAAATATTTTCTTATGCAATGACAGCTATAAATCACTTCAAACTCTTTATCTGACCATATACATAATAAAAATATAATATATTGTTATAAGTGCTTTAATAAAATATTCTACTTTAATAAAAGATGTTTTATTCCCGTTAATGTCTGAGAATAAAACAAAAGCGTATTATCATTTATAATGATTATATTATTAAACCATTTGATAATGGAATCAATGAGTGACTAAATTACCATGCAAATAATAATCAATTATCTTTCTTTTATCTGACCTGCTTCCCTTTAAGACCCAGAAATTTTTTAAATAAAAGAATTTCCTTTATTATTATTTACCCCAAATAGTAAAGGTTGGTTTGAATTAATGTGGGATAGTTAAGGGTTAAATCTTAAATATTCAAAATAAGCAAGTGGTTATTCCATATTCATTTTGTCAGAATATTAAATTGGAATATTAAATGCTTTGTCGGCAGAATAATTTTATTTAGAGCAGCGCGTAATGAGCCCATAACGGAAGCGATTGAAGGAAAGCGGCGAATGTTTGGGTCAGTTATAAATAATATGGCGATAGTTATTCTAAAGTTACGGAATTGGAATACACGGTGAAAATTAAAATACGTTAATGTCATGGCACGATGAGTTTTGTGGCGATCAGCTACGTATTATTGGTGTATGTGATCCTTACATTGAGAAGAGCAACACTCGATAATTTTCACGGAATTCTTGTTCAATATTTTATTTATTGATTGACATTCATTGTGCGTTGATATTTTGCTATCATGTATTGCACTTGAATGTTGTCGACTCTTAGCAGTATTTCCATTGGATAATAAATTCCTTATTAGTTAGAATAATATTATTGTTATAACATTTATTGATGTATCACAGTTCCATGCAGGAAAGTTTGGTACCCACCTAATTGATGTCGGTGGGAGGCGCACGGTCGCAGTATTGGAATTGCCCCGTGAGGCTTTTAATTTTCCAGAAGTTGACACAATAATTTGTCATATTAAATGTGATTACGTAATATTTCGCCAACATTTGAGCCATATAATGGTTGGCATTGATTCATATGACAAAATATCCTTATTTTATATGAATATAAATGATGATTTATTTATGAAGTTATTAATGAAGGAATTAATGCTGGAGATGTTTTATTTATGTATTTTAATGGGGAATTGGAGGTATTAAAATTAAAAAGTGAGGGGTTTGAGATATATTGTGGTAAATTTTTTGGGTATATTATACATACGTATACATTGAGTGTATATCCCATAAATTTTGAGCCGAATTAAAATTCCACAGATGATTTATTATAATTTTTAGAGATTAATACGATTAGGAAAATGAGTTATAATTGGTTTTGTTAGAAAATTTCTAAATTGGGTGGGCCCCAACATGGTTTATGAAAAAATGTCTGAATTTTATTTCTGATGTGGTGGGTGTGAATAGTAGCGGAGAAAAAGGACCAGCAGTGTGGTCCAGAGTGCCTTGGTTAATTAACATTTTTACCTATAAATAGAGGCTAAAGTTAGAATTGAAAATCCACTTTTGAAACAAAGTTTCTCTCTTTTCTCTCTATATTTATTGAGCGTATTTTGTGGTATTTAGATACTTTGAGAGTTCTTTTGACTTCGTTAAGTTTCACATTCGTATCCTTGAGCCTTTCCTTAGAAATCTTGATTCTTTGAGGTAAGGGATGTTATTTTTTTAATGATGATATTATTTCTTCATATCCATTATCTTTGAAATGTTGATATGAAGTTTTTATCAAATTTGGAACTTTTCATGTATGGAGTTCTACTTATTCACGAAATTCTTATTCGAGGTTACTGTATTAAAGCGAGTTTACTATTCGATTTCTTATTCAAAGTCTTATTCTGGAGCGTGAAAATATTTTTTTTGTGATTTCTATCTTTTGGTGTAATTCTTATTCACATGCTCATGCTTTATACACGTATCGCTACTATTCATCAGAAAAAATAAAATTTCTTCTTTTTCGTCCAAAATCTATGGATGCTAACTTTGATTGTATCCGTGTTTTGATCATTCTTGAATTTTACGATGTGATTATTTACTGAAGTATTTTTGAACTTTCGGATTGTTTAAAAACGAATCCATAATGCTTTGTCGTTTGTTTCTTGGATTAGTTTTCTTTAAAATATATTTTCATCATCCTGGAGTCTTAAATGATGATATTAGAATATCTTTGGCTTTTTGTAGATGCAGAAATGAATGATTTCTGAAAGAATATCTTTTGGCACGTGGTGCAAAATGAACATGTGTTTAAATGAGACATGACCAGTTGATGATATCTTTGGCACCTTGGTAGTGAAGATGAGCAGTGTTGAGATGAACATTATTAGGCCGAGTGAATATCTTTGCTTTTTGTGGTGCACAGATGATATTTGTTGAGATGAATGACCCAGATTGATGTTCACGAGGATAAAATATTGATGATGAATTGTTAAAGATTCACGGCGTTATATTGGATTTTCATTCTCTATGTAACTCTTACATGAATTATTATTTCCATGCGAATATTGATCTGAAACTTGTTGTACTATTGTATACATCTGTTAGTTTTCTATTGGAGATAACGATAATTTGTTGCTATATCTTATCGTCATAATATTCTTTCTTGGGCTAGTTGTTCTCACCTTTTCCTTGTTATTTTTTTCTTCGGAGCGAGAATGTGAAAGTACTGGTAAAAGGTATGGAATGAAAGGTTACTAGAAGTTGTTTAGTGGTCTCACCATTTTGTAAAATAATGTATCAATAATTATGATATGAGGGATTTATTTAAGCGTGTGGATATTGTCTAGAAACCAATAATATATTTTATTCCATGATATATATTGTAAACCTTCACTGGCATTTATATTATTAACAGTAGTGGTTGCTTCTTGTACCATGTATTTGGCGACTCGGAATGGGTGTTGTGTATACTATTTTGGAAGCGTCACTTTATATTTGTGCTTTTACTCTGCAGGTAGTTCTTGATGATAACAGGTAAAACTTCACGTTTATTTTTGATAAAATATTTTATATGGTTTCAATCCAATGATGAATTACATTGTGGGGTCCATTGCGATAGAATTAGACGTTATACAAGAATGTTACTTGGCATTAGAATATTCACAAGATTGATCGATATAATATAACCACATAGCAACTTTTGCAATTTATAAATCTTACTACAATTATAATATTATCTCAAATTCACACATAATAAAATTATTTAAAAGAAATTTAAATCTTTATTGATAAAAATCTTGAGTCCTCTGATCTCCCTCGCTTGATTTAATTCGCCCTGAAGTAAGTGCGGATACACAGTATGATAAAATGAGATTACATGAATTACGAATACCTTCCATTTGAAAACATTAAATTCATCTTTGCCAGTCAAGCCAAAATGTTCAATTAACGAATTCATCTTTGCCTACGATAAAGATATGCTTTGTAAAACCAATATCTCATGAACTAAACAATAGTATCACAACTGCATGAATTATCCATTACTTCTTGCTACAGGATATTAATTTTCAATTCTGATCATTGATTATCAGAAAGATAATCCGTGATAATCATACCGTCATACCAAATCTATCATTACAGCTGACGAAGATGACTTACATCACATGAATTAATATTTCATTCTTTGAGATTCCATTCGATAATTAATCATATCATTGAATCATCCTGTTTCTTGCTGAATTTGAGGATATTCATTAAGTATCGAACACATGAATTATCCATACTTCTGGTAAAGATAATCCGATGTATTCATTAGTATCACGACCACAAATTATCCGTTGCTACGGCGAGTAATACATGTATTCATTAGTATCCGACCTGAAATTATCCATACTAGACTGTTGAAGATAATTTGTGATAAATTAGTATCCGACCACGAATTATCCATTGCACTACGGCGAAAAGATAATTGTGTATTCATTAATATCACGCGTACTTTGGGAGTGCTCATAGCTCTTCGGCGAAGATGGTGTGTATTCATGATATCACGACCACAAATTATCCATACCTGACCCGAAGATAATTGTGTATTCATCCATTATCCACGACCACCAAATTATCCGTACCTTCTGGCCAAAGATAATTGTGTATTCATTAAATATCACGACCACAAATTATCCATTATTACCTTACGGCTGAAAGATAATTTGTGTTTTCGAATTACGGTTATGAAATTATAAAGACAATCCAATCGCCGTCATAATCGCCACAAGTCCATCTATTCTGAGCCCATTTGAGATGACTTTCTGACGTAATATAAGCGTGAGGATAATGATATAAAGAGGTCAATCAAATGAGGATAAAGGATAAATATTAAACATTTATAATATAATTTATCCGGGATTGAGAATAACCCCATGTTTTCAATCCACTTACGTAATCTCATAATCTAATATCATTAATATTATAACAATATTTTAATCACTTCTATGAGAATTTATAAACAATTTATCTTAATTAATTTACGCTTTTACAATATAATGCATTTAATCATTCAAAATGCCATACTAATAAAATATATCATCACCAATTATAAATCCTCTGTCAAAAAATATGCATATACTCATATATAGGATTCTACAATGGCTTAAAATCATATTTTCAACTTTGTTACTTCCATAACATATTTTAACTCATATGTTTTGTAGCTTAAACTATTTTCATGAAAATACCAAATTAGTCCCAAAATATTTTCTTTTCAGGGTTTGCATAATATAGTCCATAATGAAATATATTTTCTCGAATTTTTTAAAATTCATTTACTATTTTTTCAAAAATCAATTTCTAATTAATTCCTTAAAATTAAGCTACCTCAAGTTTAACAAAAATTCCCAAATCTTGGCAGGAACCTTACACATATTAGCGTGCAGGCTTCTAGTTTTAAATTTCTTGGTCATGGCAGATTTATAGAACTTTCCGGTTTATAGCATTTTAAATCCGAAAACCTAAATATTGAAATAGTCATAACTTGCTCATTTTAAGAATGAATGATGAGCTCATTTTTGGACAGGAGGTACTTTATACCATATACTTTGTCCCTAAAGACCAAATTTTTCTCATAATTTAAGTGGCCGAAACAGTCCCTTAAGTTTTAGGCAGTTAGCATTTCCCGAAATTCTGACTTTGGCCTCCTTTGCTGAAATCAGTCCCCACAAAAATCTACAACACCTTTCCAGTAATTCCACTTGGTTAGGTAAATCATAGATCTAACACTAGGACTTTCATCATTCAAAAATTTCAAAATATAATAAGAGATATAGTCAATTAGATTTCGTATTCGTTTTCTTAAAAATCAAGATTTTCAACTCTTTAGCCGATTTCTAAGAAACTTTCATGTTTTCACATACTAACCAACATAACTCATCATAAAAGCACTAATGCTTCATATACCCATGATTTCATTATTCAGTAACTTTTATTATGACTTTCATCATAAACCACGTAAGTATTCTATTTTAGTTGAAGAAATATTTGAGTTTAAGAAATGGGTTTTAATTGAGTCGATACAAAATTGATTTCACTTGGCTCTAAGGGTAGCTGGAAATCTTCAAAGAATCAATCGAAATTTATTAATGATAGAAATATCATTCCAAAGCTGCTACTACTTATCGAAGACTTGGATGAAATGCGTTACATTGATACCAAGCTGTGACTTCTATCCCTTAACATGAATAACACCTCACAATGATACATGTAAACTTGCCATCTTCGTTCCACGATGCCGCTTCTACGAAGATCTAAAACTGGGTGCGTTTCCACTTTAAAGAAGTCAACATAGCGAAGAAAGGATAGGGCTCTTTACTTGTGGCTTGATATACTTGGTGATTAACTTTAGGGTTTGGTTACTTTGAATTAGTATAAAAGGTTGGTTAGGAATATGAAAATTATGACCTTCTGAGAATAATAAGTAGTTAATCAATCGTTTTCAAGAAATTACCTCAAAAGGCAAGAATTTTAAAGATAAGATCGTGAAAGTATTTTATTTGAAACAACAAGATTAATAATACAAATGGATATGCATGAAGGTTTCTCTCCGTGAAGTTCGATAGATAAATCAAAGTATTTAATTTTTGGGTCAAATTTAAATATTAGACACAACTAGGTAGAATAAAGAGTGGGGTAGAACTTGTATTGAATAAAAGTATAGACCTTAGATAAATTAATTTACAGTAATAACTTCCGTTCGGTTTTCGACTAAACGCTCTCGCTTAAATTCTAGAGTTTGACTTTACTATAATTCATTCCACCCTTAATTATTCTTGCATTCCACGATCCATGATTTGAATCATTATTCTAGATCCATGCTCGAATTGGTTGTAGCTATGCGGGGGTAATTAGAATTCGATGTTGAATTCTCGGTTCTTTCAAAAGCAAAGTCCATTCATCCTATTTTGGCTTTATTGGATGAAGGCGTCTTTTCTACTATATCAACGCGTTATGCGCTTTTACCCGTACATAAATCTATTCTCCTTGAGTTCGATTGTTTCTGTACTGGTACGATCTTTGATTTTAAATTCTCAGATTCAGCTTTAATATCTTACACCACCTTAGCTGAATTTTGTTCGAGCATCATGGGTAACTTGATTTTTGAATTGTTGTATCCCTTTGTTCCACAGTGGTTTAGTTTCTTCAACTTGTTCTTACAGCTCCCACGAACACGATTTTGTAATTCTAAGTTTTGATCATAAATTTCTTAAACGAATTCTCCGGGTTCTCTTCTTTCTTGCCTCCTCCTTTCAGTTTACTTACTGCTGCCTTGTAGCTAATGGGTGCAACAATTGGTTCTTCATTTACTAAGTGGATATCTACAATTTGTTCCTCGAATAAAACTTTGCATTAACTGATTAGTGATTAAAGGTGTCGTCATTAGGTCCTTATCCATTGTGAATATTTTCGGTGCCATTTCGAAGCAGCACTTACAACACGAGGTTAATTAATATATCGAATATTATCCCTATACTACGTGAGCCAATTAAATACCAAATAAACTTAGGTATGTCATACTAGCGGAAAGGAATTTCCGAATCTCTCCTCCCTAGATTCTTATCTCACGTCTGCTTGAGGATCGTATCCCACAAGCTTGGATATAGTATGGCCCCCCAAAATTAGGTATCGTACGTCACCCATCTTGGGCGCCACTTACATGGTTACATAAATTCAAATACTTCTTAACTTAGCAGTAAATGTACAATCTGACATAAGCGTGAGTTTGAGTGCAAATATTATCTACTAGATATTATACAAACTGAAAGGTCACTCATTACAACTATTATCACCTGTATTTCACGGAATATAAGTGAGGGACTATAATCTTATCTCTGGACCATTACTTACGTTCCCAGAGCTTCGTCCCGGCTATATTCATCTCAAGAACTGAAAGAAAACAGTGAGAAAAGGAGTAGCTCATGTAAAGAAAATATTGATGAACTAAGATAATGCGAATAAATTATCCATTGGCCTTGAGTGTTAAGCGATAAAATACAATGAACGACCGGTTTAAGCTGCAGGAATTAGCAATCCATTAAAAGAAGTCAAGTGAAAATGAAGTCTCTCTCTTTTGGGTTTTAAAAGGTTTTCATCAATTTTTATCTATTGAGACTCAAACAATAATAAACCACCATCTAATCGTGTAATACCCGGTCGAGGATTTTCATCAAATTATCAATGGTCATGACTATGCGAATACCTGGTTATAATCATACCAGCTATCCATCAACATTGACTGCCCACTTTGAGACTTTTGTCATCATTTATATCAAGTCGTGAAATTATCACAGAATGATCCACAGTAGCCATCATCATACTAGGTTCATCTATACTGCGTAAGCCCGAAGATAACATAATGTAACATGGGGATGATGACAATGACATAGTAATTCAATGAAACAAGTTCAGGAATTATTTAATCCGCATTGATATTAGCGTCGAAATTGTCAACGTGATCTTTATTTACGTAGGTAGTAAATTCAATATTGATCGGAAGAATATTTCCAATGAAAATATCTTGGATGAAGCGCAAATATCAGGATATTCTCACTAATTTCATGGAATATAAAGTCGAAGTTTTAATAATGGGTATAATAAAGAAATGGAATAACAAAGAAATCACCGTACATACGGTGCCCATAGACAGGTTATTCAGCAGAATAATAATAACGGAACGGGTCGGTGAAATTCCCTGCAAGCGGATGTTCCAACGAATAATAAAGAATGGAACCGGGTCCGGTGTAAAGCAAAACACAGATGGATATTCCAGCAGAATGATAAAAAGCGGAACCGAATGGGTGTTGTAAAACACCTGAGCAGGGATGTTCCGGACGAATAATAAAAGCAGGAAGGATCCAGTGTAAAACCACAGCAGACGGAGATGTTCCAACCGAATAATAGAAGAATGTCACCAAGTATAGAATTAAACGTGTCTGAGTTATTCAAGCGAATAATAAGCAGATGGAATAACGCAAGGATTTCTGAATATAGGGTTGTCGTGTCGTGGTTATGTATAAAGTGTCTGCTTTTACGAGTTATTCAATGAATGATAATGAATGGAATATGAGAAGTTCTCTTCGAGAAGAAAGAATAACACCCTTCTAAGTAAAAGAAGCTGAATATAGGAATGGTGAAGTAGCGAGAATCACTTCTTCCTTTGCTACATAACTTTACTATACATAAACCTCTCATAATTTCTCTCTAGAGTTTGATGAATTAAATGGGAAAATAATGAAAGAATGAAACACATTATAGGAAAATAGAATGCGCTAGTAATCAATCCATGAGCAGAACAGATTGATTGCTTTACCATCTGACAGTCCATATTTAAAGCAAAAAATCTTTTAAATAAAATATAATATATTATTTTATGAAAAACATTTTACTATATCGAACAACACAATACTTATACAAAACATTTGTCATGCAACCTTGTCATAATAAAATATAATATATTACTATTTATAGAATAACTTTAATAAAAAGTATTCTACTTTTATATAAAAAGATGTTTACGGTTTTATTACGTTAATAATCTACGAATAAAACAAAAGCGTCGTTATATCATTATAATAATTATTATATTAATCGACATAATGGAATCAAAGTGAGTGACTTACCATAAGCATGTCAATAATCGTCTACGGTAATGCTACTTATACTGTACTTGTTGTAAGACCCAGAAATTTTTTTAAATAAAAGGGTGCATTTCCTTTATTTATTATTTTGAAATAGTAAGGGTTGATTTGATTAATGTGGATGATTAAGGTTAAATCTATGAATATTTCAAAATAAGCAGTGGTTATAAAATATTCATTTTGTGTGGGAATATTAGTTTGGTGCTTGACCGTGGAGATATTACGTCTAAGCTCTATATACTCGAACAACATAATTTATTTTATTTAAGTGGTGTTTGATAAAATTGAATATATAAAAAATTTCACTTGAAGCAAATTCTCTCTCTACTCTACATATTAATGAGTTGAATGGAATAGAAATTTTGAATATATCTTTTATCAAAATGAAGTATTTGATAAATTATTTTTTGCATCTTTTGAATTAGCCGATTCAAAACGATCTGAATACGCATATGGATACTATATTTTTTATTTTAACCTTCCGAGATTAGTATTATGAACAAATTTATTATATAAATATAAATAAACAATGTTATTTATGAAAAAATTAAATATAAACTAGTGAAAATATTTGATGGAGTATACTATTAGTAATATAATTTTAGGAATAAACACTAATTTTTTAAAATAACATTCTATTATTGCATAAAACCAAATCAAAAGACTTAAACAATATTCATTAAATTGATTATTGACCAATTTGTTAAAGAAAAAAATTAAAAAAATAATTTGTAGACAACAAAATTTGTTTACAATATTTTGAAAAGATGGATATTAAATGTAATTTTTAATTGTTTACGAGGGTAGGTAGGTAAAAATATCATTCAGCATTACATCTTATTGATTCAGCTACAATTTTTTATATGAATCGTTCAGACACGTTCAGATGCATTTAAAATTTAAAAATTATAAAACAAACAATACTTAATCGGCCAAACACATTCAGATGTAAGCAAACAACCCGTTAGTATTCAAGATCGATGAAGTCGCTAAGCTAGCTGATATCACTTGATCTGCTTCAATTCTAGTTATAACTCTGAAACATTAATTGTCAAACAAAAAAATGTAGAAATTAACGAGAAAGTAGTAGGTAGGTAGTACATAATTGTCTCGTACGTTTGGGTTTCGGAATTTGGGATATATATATATATTACCAAACATTGACTCTATCATGTGAAATTCATAGGGTGGAGGAATTTTAGGCAAACATATATATATATATATCTTTGCAACCTTTTGGTCACGCATTGATCGCAACAATATATGGTACTACTTGCTATATGGTTTGCTGTTGGCTAACCTAATTAAGGAAATACTCATCACTTTCTTTCTTTCTTTCTTTCTTTTTTTTTTTTTTTTATCATTTTTAACACAAATTAAGTTTAATCTTAGTAATGTACATACGTGATTTACATACTCACGAAATAGTTGGTGAAAGAAACAACCTAACAAATTGCTAGCTGTAGTCTGTCTAGCTAATTAATTGAAAGATTATTCTACTAATTATTCAGTTTAATTAATTTCCATGCCGCCCATTATATATATATATATATATATATATATATATATAGTTTTAATTATTAGTTATATTTATAATTGTACTCTAAACAAATATCATGAATGTACATGGCATGCATATTATTGATTGTATGTATGTATGTATGTATGTATATATATATATTAAAAGGCTTTGTATATACACATGCATGAGATGACCATGGGAATATATATATATATATATATATATATATATATATATATATATATATATATATTTTCTTGATTGTTTCCTTAATTATTAGGCCTTTTCGGAAACAAAAATCAATATTTTACCGATATACATATTTAAAGAGAATTTCTTTTAAGAAAGATTAATAAATAAATGCATGAGAGAAGTCCAAACTCTATAAAAGTAAGTAATAAATATGATTTGTTTTAGTCAAACTATTTTGATCCTTTTAGGTCAACACTTCCTCCTCCATACTGTATTATCAAACTTAATTATTTATTAATTTCAAAGTCAAATTGATAGGGCAGGCAATTTTGGGAGTTTTCTTTGGTTGGGTCATGAACAAATGTGAGTGTCTTCCTGAACATTATAAGCTCGTGAGATCCAACTGCATGTATAAGACGGGCTGAAGCAATGAGTTGGGCCAAGTATCAGCATCAAATGGGCTTTGGAAGCTGGGTTGGATGACAATTAAGCACGTGGGTTGGTCTTATATTTGACTACATGTCTCCACCACCACTCCACATATATACTACTACTAGTACAATTCCTAAAACAATCTTGCGCATGCAGCAAAATACAAGCCCCGGTTAAACAATAATCATCCATTAATTAATTAACTAACAGTACTAGTAGTATTACATAAAGCCCTAGGCAAATCCATTATTAATTAATTAATTAAGCATAAACTTGTGCCTCCCTCCCAACTTCCTTGTCATCCGATTTGGATTCTTATTATTAAGCAGTCAATGCAACTCTCTTAACTAACTATATAATTAAATAAAATTCATATCTAGCTATATCACTTCCATTTTAATTGGACTACTGCTTGGAAACAGGATCCCTTGCCATATATCATCGTACGTAGATGCCCATGCCATGCCCTATAAATGATCTGATGAGGAATGGAAGGAACGCAGTCATGGAACCGGCCGGAGGGATATATGGATCGGAGAACTATATCAAATAATATTGTGCAAAGTCCCAAGAATTGCAGATTTCAAGGCTTCCTCATTTGTGAACCCAGCTGGAACCTTAATCACAACATCCTGAAGCATGACGTCCTTGACAGTACTGGACACGCTTGCATGACTAACGCGAAACTCCAGCAATCTAAATGCATCCATCAACCTCGCCGCCGGGTAATTTATGTCCGGACTTTGAACGTGTATCATGGCTTGCGATCCTAACATCTTAACGTCCACTTCCATTTGTATAAAGCCAGCTGCTGCTGTGTGATATACCGTAGTGGTGCATGTGCTTTGAGTAGCAGTACTATCATATACTACATGATGATCCGGTGATATAGTACTTATGGGTTTTTTCATTTCTTCGTGGAGTTTCCCTTCCAAGTCTTCTACTTTTGCTTTCAGTTGGTTGATGTAAGTGACCGCATCCGCAAGTAAAGAGGCCTTGTCCATTCTTGACACATTTGGAACCACGCTTCGAAGGGCGTAGAATCGATGGTTTAGCTTCTCCCTTCGTAGTCTCTCTGCCTCCACGTGGTTTTGTGCCAATTCTCTTCGGGAAGCTGCTGCCTTTCTTCCTCTTTTGTTGAACCGCGTGTTCATGGTGGACTGATTAAGAGGACTTTCAAAATCGGAATTTCCAGAATCCGAAGACGATCGGCCAATCTTAGCTTGTACTTTTTCAGTGTTCTCTTCCAGATCTCCACAAGTCTTGTTCCGCTGATCTCTTGAAACAACATTAATATCAAAGAAGGATAGATTCCGGGTGTGATTTTGAGGAGCATGAGCTAGTGCAGGAGGGCTTGCAGTACTCATCATGCTCATCATGTAGTTACTATTACATTCAGGGCTAAACACAGACTTGGCCAGGTGTACTAGCCCCCAGTCTTCTTTGATGGTGTATGAGGATCCCAATTCGATGATACCGCATGGAGTTGAAATACAGACAATTGTCTTAACTCCATGCAAATAAGCTTCTTTAGCTCGGTCGCAGTTGTGGAACTGAAGCTCATGATCACCTGCCAACCACAAGTAGGAACCCGAAATAAAAGTCCGGCCAACAATATTGTCATCCCCGGCTGCAAAGGACCTTGTCACCGATACCATAAAAAACCACTCGGAATCAGGAAAATCAGCGTCAACCACGGCCCCATCAATGCCCGGTAAGGTGTCGCTGAAGAGAGATTGAATCCCTTTAGCAACCTTCTTCCTCTCCAATTCAAATCCAAACTTTGACTGCTGCTGCTGCTGTATGCTATCTTGTTGTCCATTATTGGAGCTACCCCTCATAAAATCTTTGGTGCCCCGGAAATGGCCATCACCCCATGATAGAACAAGGCGATCGGTGGTGCTGTCTTTAGAGGTTTGCCAGAAGATGTAATACATCCACCATTCTGGCCGGCTTTGAACGATGAATTGGAGGCGTTGTTGAATTGTGGGTGATGCTCCCCCATGACACAGGAATGATGATGGAGAAGTGAAAGAGATTAAATCTTCCATTTTTATATTTATATTTATTTAATTAGGGCTTAATTAAATAGTAGAGAAGGCAATCTTTTAGGTAGCTAGGTAGTAGAGTGTGTTATGGAAAAATTTAAAGGCATGGCGGGGGCTATATATACACAAAGATTAAAAAATATATATGTTACAACTTATTAGAAATAGTACTATTTACACATTCCAGAAGTACGTACAGTTGGGCAGGATTAGCATTAGCATTAGCATTAGTATGTGTAGGGTAGGGGGGTGGAATAGATTGATAGAGCATCTGGGTGAGGGGCCGGGTTCCACATGGATGAAGGTTGACGTATGTTGACTACGGTAACCTCTAATTCTTAGTTAGTACGTAGGATGATACAACTGAGGCAGAAATTGATGAAAAATTCTCTTTGAAATCAACTATGAAAGAATTAATTGTTTGAAAGAATAAAGAGATCACAATTCTTTTAAGTTGTAAGGAATAACAAAAATATAAGATGAACAACCCCGACCCTTACATACATTGCAATTATCCTATAGATTTAATTAACAAGAGGTAAGAAAAGTTAGTAATTTATGTGCTGTGCTTCTTCTAGAGGCATGGTGAAAACTTAACGTAAGTACAAAAAGAGGGTAATATTTAGATGCATGGAAAAAGAGGGTATAACTTTAAGATTTGGTTCAAAATCAAGAACAGGTGTGGGGCCGATGTGCAAGTACTGTGTAAGCTAAGACGGTCGCTTTCTTTTAAGTAATTCTGACGGTCACACACAACCATGCATATACGACTAAGTAGTTATGTTAATGTTATTGGGGTCCAAATTATATTCTATATATCGGCTAGAAGTAGCTGCTTAACAAAAATTAATTAGACCTCCTGCAACTAACTAGCTAGCTATATATATATATATATATATATATATATATATATATATATATATATGCTCATTAAACCCTCGAGCATCAGTCTTGCAATATTCCAACACGAAAGAGGGCAAGGGCCGAAGGGCGTGGCTGTGGGCGTGCTATCAAAAGTTACAACAACATAGTGCACAATAGTGTATATATATATATATATATATATATAATCAAAAGAGTGCGTGCTAACGTGCAAAAGTTTCCTCTCTCTGATCTCTCTCTCTATAGTCTATATATATATATCAGAGCCGGGCTAACAGGGCTACCACCCACGTCCCCAAATTTTTTTATAAGGCTATTTATTTATGTGTATAAAAAAAATAAAATAATAAAAAAATTGATATGTTAAAAAATATTAAATATGATAGTATAATTGATAATTTTGTATCTAAAAATGCAACAAGAAACATTTTAAATAATATTTTGTGGTTTAGATTTTATTGGGCAAAACTAAAGAAATACTCATCGTAGTTGGTAGGTTTTACTGATTATACCATTGAACTTTTAATTTTACAAATTACACTACTAAACTAATTATTATTTTGAAATTGCGTCATTCCGTTAAAAAAATAAACGTACGTTAATTGTTTATCTACAAAATTAATAAATTACTCACTGTAGTTGACACATTTTACTGATTACACCATTGAACTTTTAATTTTTCAAATTACCCCATCAAACTAATTAAAAATAATTATTTTAAATATTTTTAAAATTATTATTATTTTAAGTAAAAAATATTAGATTTTTTTTTTTTATAAAATGAGTAGAGTTTCATAAAATATAGATTCAAAAAATTAACATATATAATTATAGTTTCTAATATTTTCACCTGTGCAACAAGTGAAGATATTAACATATATAATAAGAGAGTATGAAAGCATAAGAAGTTATCAAACGAATTTTTCTTCAAAATCAATGCGAACGGTTACACCAGGTAAAAAATACTTTTATATAAAAAATAATATATTTTATGGTTTTATATGTCTATTGTTTCATCGCAAATTATACATATATAATTATAGTTGCTAATATTTAATAATATATTAATATTTGTCACAATCATTAATGATCAAGAGCAATCCCTTTAACTAGCATTCTTTATTAAATAACACAATTTTATTAAAACTACGTCGTTTTTGAAATTCTTTTAAAAAATAAGTAGAGTCGCGAGTGACAATTTATGGTGATTTTTTTATACTTTTTATGCTAAAATAAGTACGTTGGGTACGTACGTAGGAATCAAAAGTTTCAAAGAGAAGTTGGCAAAAAAATAATCAAACTTGACTCTACTAAAACCTTTAATCTGTAAGCACGTGAAGCATAAGCATAGATTTCGAATCAGCCTAATATGAGATCTTGCTTTATTTTACAAAAATAGATTTGAATGAGGTATTAGCTCTCACATACACAAAAGAGTCTTATTTGTAAAAAAAAAATTAAGATTATTAAGAATATATTTTTGTTTTATATACGTCCATGAAAACAATAAGTTCGTAGTATTGTAAGGCAATAATATATAGTACTCTATGTAAGGTGATATATACTTTATTAACTTAAAGATGCTAAAATTGAAAATATTGTGTTGTTTTGTACTACTAGCTAGTATTAAAATTACTCTTTATCTGAAAATAACTAGATAAATATAATAATTATTATTTTTTGTGAAATGAAGGGCGTAGTAAATAAGTAAACAAATATATTATAGTAAGGTTGAGAAATAGTCTATTAATTAATTAAATATTTAGTCCTCAATAGCTTTCATGATAAGACTAGAAGCTGGGTCAATTTCTTAATCAATCCTTTCCCATGGAATGTATTAGAATTTAATGTAGAAAAAAAATGTAGTGGATTTTCACAATTTACATATCATGATTAATAAAAATAAAATAAAATATTAATTGATTCCATCTTTTCATTGTTTGAGATATAGGCACCATCACTAATGTTATTGTAAGATTTTTTATGGGTATGTTAGGGCGCACGCATAAAATGAGAGGTACTTAAGTAATTATTCCAAACTTCACACATTCGAAGGAACTCCATTCACACCACACTTATGTCAGCTCAAAATTCGGGAATCCTTTATGAGTTGTGTGCAGGACATAAATTTATCACCAATCATCCATTATGGTTTAAAATATTTATTTAAATATTTTAGTGAATCAAAATAAAGAAACAGGAATAGAAAGATATCAAATAGACAACACAAAAATATATTCTGGTTTGTTATATATATCCATCTTTTTTAGAATTTAATTTGAGATTGATAGAGAAGTGTGACAGAGTTTAACTTTGGCTAGATTATTTGAAGAGAAATAAATGAAGTATGTCAATATTTATAGGCCAATATATTGAGTGAAATTAATATAGTGTCTTAGAGTAAAGAAGTGAATTGTTCAATAAAAAACTCTAAGATTGTTGAGTAAAAAAGTATCAATTCGTAGAGTAGTGAAGTGCTCAATAGAGAACTCTAATACCGTTGAGTAAGGTATTAGTTTGTCGAGTAATGAAGTGAAATCACTCTACTCTCACAGAGCCATGACAAATCTTAAATATATTAAAGTCTGTGATTGGTAGAGTTAAGTCATTCTACAATTCGAGAATTTAATTACTCTACGTTTCTATACTGAAAGTTAGACCGACCAAAATCGTAAAGTTGAGTTATTCTATACGATCGAAGATTCACTCTACGTTTTTTTACTGAAAGTCAGAACGACCAACTCGTAAAATTGAGTCATTCTACAATTTAAGAATTTACTAAGTTTTCAATTTATAATAAATAATTACTATGGATAATTATATATATATATATATATATATATATATATAAATTTCATAAGATCCATATATGGTTTTGTCTTCCTTGCTAAATGAGAGAGTTTATAATAAAAGCATACAATTAATTGACATGAGACGGCGAAGAATTGCATGTTGCGTTCTTTAATCCATCCGTCCGTCCCCGTCCAGCAATTAAGGAATATTAAAGGGCGGGAACACAGCACAATGATCTCTATGATTATTTCGTCTTTTAGTCGGACCCCTTTTGACTGTCACAGTCTTTATTTGGACTTTTGGCACGAATTTTTAGGGAAAGTATAATATCAGTCCCCCCCTCCCCTCTCATCGCCGTATAAATTATAGTAATCCTTATCCACCTAATTTTGTCAATTTGTAATATTACTCTCCCTTCATTTTTAATTGAAGTTTTGGAATAAGCGTATAAATTAATAAATGTAATTAATATTTGATTAAATTCAATATTAATTTTTTTTAAGATTAATTGAAAAGAAATGAGAGAGAAACAGGATAGTATTTAATGTTTGGGAATAAAATAGGACAAATTTTAATTAAAAAGTACTTTTCAAAGATTAAAAGACAAAAATTATATAGAAGTATGTGGTGTGAAATTTTAAGTTTTCTTTAATTATTTAAAGACAAACTAGAGTACATTAGATTTCGGCTAAAAGTGCTAATGGGAAAATCATAATTTTTATTTTAAATTTTGTCAAAAGTATTTTTATATCAAAGTTTATATTCTCTAAAACTATTTCATCGATCAAACATAGGGGTGAACATGGTGCAGTTTCAAACCTAAATTACATACGAAATCGCTTAGGTGCGATTTGATAAATTCAAAACCACACATAAAACCGCTTGTGATTGGTGTGATGCGGTTTTGAACTATGCGGCACGGTTTCATTTGGTGCAGTTTTGGTTCCAAAACCAATTGAAACAACAAAATTTTATGCAATTTAAATTAACAATTTAGCATCACACAATATTAAATATTACTTTGTTAACACACACAAAATTACTTATAATATTTTGTCTAAACAAAAGCTAAATATAATATAGTAATTAATATGATGTAAATTATTAGAGTAGAATATAGTAGAGTAAACAAAAGTTAAATACAATCTTTGCTACTCTATTCTTAGGAACAATATGTTGTAATATTCTTAGTAACAATATATTGTAATAATTTACATGCTACTCTACAATATTACAACATATTGTTACTAAGAGCAGCTCAATCATATTACAACATATTGTTAACAAATATCATATTACATTAATATTACAATCATAATACAAAGAGTGAGAAACATTACAAGCTACTGTACCAATATGGTACAGTTTCGGTTTTATGCGTGCGATTTTGGCTAGTAACTAAATCGGAATCGTAAATTTGGTTTTCCAACCACCTAAAACCGTCACATACGTCGAAACTGTTGGTGCGATTTTAATTTGTGCGGTTTGTGCTGTTTTTGCTGTGATTTCGGTTCCAATTTAATTTCTTACTCAACCTAATCAAACATATAAAAAGAATTTCAAATTTAATTTAAAAGTAAGTTTGCTCTATCAAACGTGTAGAAACGTATGATATAATGATATTATACATCTGAGTCCCTGTTCCACATAATTACTAACAATAGTAATTCATACGATTATTTATTTATTATATATTTGATACCTGCGTTTGGATTGGGGTAATGAAGTTAAGAATAGAATGACTCATTTTTATGAAATAAAAAAAATTGTGTTTGGTTGCGATTAGAATGGTTTTTATTCCTCAAAAATTTATGAATTTTATTCTTTGCGGAGAAAGAGTATGGAATAACTCATTCCAACTAAGATGGAATGAATCATTCCATTCTCTATTTCAAACGTAATATTAATTCTTTACAACCATTGGACGTTGAACTCAGGACTAATTTTGTTATGCAAAGGCCTGATCATACCATCCAAAGTAATGCTTGATGATTGAAAGCCATGATCAATCATGTTTGTCTTTCTAAACCAGACTATTAGGCCAACTATTCGTTTTATCATTTATTATTTGAATAATAATAATATCTGCAAAAATTGTACAAAAAAAATTAAGTTGTACACTTACAAAGAGTAAAACTCATGTATTGCTTACCAATAGAAATGTATAAAATATTCTTAATCTCTCTCTCTTTTATACTGTGCGTATATAATTTTTGTGCATAATTTGTATTCCTATCATTACTCTTATTATTAAACTGAATGTTAATTAATTTATTTTTGTACCGATACTAAATTTAGACGCGCATTGGTTTTCGTATTTAGTTGTAACTACTAACAATTACGTAAGTTTAGTTCTGTTAACTAGAGTAATTTTAACCTGATGGGATTGGCTCTACGTGTTACTGAATTTAGTGATAATACCACTACATTTTTTTTTGGGTCAGCTAAACATAATTAATTGATTATTAGTGTATTGATGTAATAAAATGACTGCAAAATATTCATATTCATATAAATGCTGTCCTAGACCTAGTAAATAAGTGGAACTGTACATGGATAAGAATGAGACATAGATATGCCAGTCAAACCTCAATCATGATAAGCCAATTATTCACAAGATCTTAAACTGGCGGGCTTCTTCTAGACGGCGAATAAAAACAAACAAAAAATATAACAATAAATAATTTAAAAAGAAAAACAAAAAACAAGAAGACGAAAAGAAAGTACCCTAAATATGCGGTGAAGGGGGAATGGTGGCTTAATATGTGAGAGAGAAAAGGTAGCTGTGGGTGGTGGGCTAAGCCTAAAGATGGAGGGTGATTGATTTCACGGTGAAAGCACTTGCTGTCTGTTGAGCCACAAATTTTCAAGTGGGGGGTTGCATTGTGGGCTAAAGATGGTGTTTGTCTATCTTATGACAAAAAGTTACCTAATTTCATTGGCCTTAATTACTTTTTTCTTGCTTCTCGAAGCCCTATATATATATATATATATATATATATATATATATATATGCTGACTGATTCAAGAGTAGAGACAACTAAATAGCGAGGATATCCTTAAAGTAGAGAACTATAAATAAAGGCGTGTTTTTTTTTCCTTCCCATTCTCTCTCCTCATTGATACCTTCTCCACTTGAAAAGCCCTTTACTGCGATTTTGCACATAAGCCCTAGAAAATCCCTCTACATCTTGAAATCCCTTTATGAAGAAAAGCCCTTTCTAAAAGCATGACCCTCGACAAATGGTAGCAGTGCAGAAATCGAAGAAAGAGAAAGCCAAGCCCTAGAAATAGTTCGATCACAGACTTGATTTTTGCTCATCATGACCATCGATTGATGAGGGCTTTTCCTATCCTCCCCTAAATTGGCGTTTACGCCTAATTATGTTTCGACCCCTAACGATGCAATTGCTCTGCTTCCTATATTATGCTCTGCCTTGAAATTTCGAACTGCTTTTGAGACATTAATTCGCATTTTGAATTTTATTTCTAGTTTATACGCCTTTAGCCATTAGTTCTGTTTTTTTTTCAGGTTGGTGTTTTACCTTTCTCTTCATTCATTTTACACCCCACGTAAAAAAAGTCTCGATCTTTATATAATAATGGGAAATGTGGACCTTGGATATTCCTCTTTAATCAATTCCTCCACTAAAGCGCCCGAAATTCAAATTTACACAATCATTAGTAATCTTTTTTTGTCTCTCTTTACACGCTCACACAATTGTATGTACATATGCCTCATTATTTTTTGATATTTTAAGCGGATCTTTGGTTACCAAATTGAATTTCTTGGAAAGGATCGACCCAAATTGAGATTATTAATTATTCCAAGTGGGTATTTCTTAAAATTTAATTTCTCTTGCAGTTTTTGAATTTGTCTCCCCAGGAAAGTTCAATTTTTAAAATTGTACGGATTTCCTACCCAGATTAGTGGAGAATTTGATGGAAATGGTGTTCAATTGTTGAGCACTTGAGCTAATGGTCAATAGTCTTAGTTCTTATTTGTGTAGTTGTCTTAATGTTTATTGTGTCCGCATCGCTCAAGAAAGGCACAGACAATCATATTATTGCCATGATTTTTAGTAATTACCAAAGATCTATGAATAAATTGAATAGCCCCTTTTATTAATTAGTTTGATTGTTCAAGTGCAAGAATGTGGTCCAAGTAAAATCTGAATACATATAAACCTGTAGATTTCCAGTGTTGTTTTATTGGTGATTTTACAGGTTCAAGTAAATTTTTGTTTATCCAGGTGTAAATATAATGGATGACATGGACCATGAATTAGGGAGTTGCGGGGATAATGTAGAAATGAATTTGGAAATAGAAATGGATGGGGATGACTTGAGTGGAGAGGGGTTGAATGTTCACAGTACTAATACTGTTGTGTACTATCCTCAAATAGGAGATGAGTTGACGCCTAAGCTTGGTCAAGAATTTCAAACATTAGATGATATTCACAACTTTTACAATACATATGCTATGCATGCTGGTTTTAGTGTACGAAAGTTTTGGGAGAAAAAAAGGGCGGGTAGCAATGAGATTTGTAGGAAGGAGTATGTGTGTTCTAAGCAAGGAAAGGGCAAAGTATTAGCCGATGTGGTTGTAAAAAGAAAACGGGGATCTACAAAAGAAGGTTGTGGTGCAAGAATTATAGTGGTAAAAAGAAATGACTTGTACGTAATTACAAAAATTGAGGAGGGTCATTCTCACCAATTGTCAACCCCACATAAGAGGCATCTTTTACGATCACACCGTAATGTGTCAATGGCCCAAAAATCTTTGAGTCAG
Organism: Panax quinquefolius; assembly: GCA_020205615.1. NCBI lineage: Eukaryota > Viridiplantae > Streptophyta > Magnoliopsida > Apiales > Araliaceae > Panax > Panax quinquefolius. The sequence goes on from CM035152.1 coordinate 949,475, forward strand.
CAACTTAGCACGGTGAATATACCACAATACCAACAATACAATTTTCTTGCAGTGCAGGCGGGTGGCTTTGAAAATATTGGTTGCACGCAACGAGATATGTATAACTTTGAAAGAGACAAACGCAATGAATTGAAGGGACATGATGGGGATATGTTGAATGAGTACTTACAGTTAGAACAACAAAAGAATCCTTCATTCGCTTTCACAATTGACACGAACGATGAAAAATCGGATCACTTTCGTTGTTTTTGGGGTGATCTGACTTCTGCATTTCGCTTATAGATTTTATGGTGATGTTGTCATTTTTGATACCACATACAATACTAATCGTTACGGAATGATATTTGCACCACTAATGGGGGTTAATAATCATGGTCAAACTATTGTATTTGGTTGTGCTTTCTTAAGTGATGAGACCATAGCTAGTTTTGAATGGCTTTTCAAGTGTTTTTAGAAGCAATGCCAAAGCGATGCACCACGAGATGATTATCACCGATCGTGATCCTAAGCTATGACAAATGCCATTTCACAGATTCTTCTTAATACATTTCATAGGTATTGTAGTTGGCACATATTGACCAAATTTTCAGAGAAGATTGATTCGGTAAAATACAGTGTTTACTATAAGGAGTTTTCAGATTGCATTTGGAATTCGGAGACTGTGGAATCATTTGACTCTACTTGGGTAGCGTTGATGGAGAAAAGTGGGTTGAATGCTAATAAATGGCTACAATTAATGTTTGACATCCGTTGTAGATGGGTAACCGCGCATGTTAATTATGTTTTCTCAGCCGGCATGTTAAGTAGCCAACGAGCTGAGAGTTGTCATGCATTCTTTAAAAAATTTGTTTCTAAAAGGAATCCTTTAGTGGATTTTATGATTCAGTTTGGTCGGGGCCTTCAGCATCAACGACATGCAGAGTTGGTTTCAGATAACAAAGATTTGGTTGAGAGGCCGAGAATGAAATATCGTCATGACTTCTTAGTTCAAATGGTTGACATTTATACACACTCTATGTATTATAAATTTGAAGAAGAGTTGTGCGAGAGTTTGAATTATAGGTTTGAACTTATGAAGGAGGATGTCAACTACCATATATATAAGATTTACCGAAGGAATGTCAGCAAGTTTAAAGTCAGGGAGATTCAGTATGATAAATCCTTGGATTATGCAACATGCACATGCAAAAAGTTTGAGAGTTTGGGAATCTTATGTCGGCATGTGATAGCTTATTTGTATAAGTATCATGATCTTGACAAATTGCCTGCAAAATACATTTTAAAAAGGTGGACAAAAACAGCAAAATCAAGTTGTGTAATTGATGATAAGGGGTTGGAGATAAAAGATGACAAGGGATACTTACTGTCGCGGAGTCAATTGATTCAACAATCTTTAGAGATGATTGATAGTGCTCTCACAAATGAAGAAGCCACAATTGCATTAAAAGAATGTTTTGATAGTGGATATGAAAAGATTAAGCAAATTATTGGGAATAATGGTTCCAAACGAAACAATGAAATGGAGTCCGGTGGAATGAGTGCATCCAAGTCAATTAATATGACCGGGACAAGTGAGTAGACTTACATTGAGCCGAACCAAGTCGTGCAAAAGGGTGTGGCAAAAGGTCAAGGGTGGCAAAAGAAAGGGCTTTGGGGAAAACAAAAAAACCCCAAGGGGAGGCGTTGTCATGGATGTAGCCAAGTTGGTGTCACACACGAAAAAAGTGAAAGTAGTATGCAGACAAGCCAATCATGTTTGATGATAAAGCATATACTTTGTAACAATCTTATTCATTTATTAATAAAAGTATTAATTTATTAAAGCCTTTTATTATCTACATGATCTTTGTTTTATAATATGTGATAAACCCATAGTTTTAAGCAATGCTTTTAGAATAATGATGATGATCATTCTAATGAGATCTAAATTCTTAGAAAGCTTAAAACTAAAATAGTTCCCAATCATTGGATTACTAAATTGGGGATTAGTGAATCCGGGATAGATTGGTACATACGTTCTTCTTACTCATTGGATGAGGATGATTGATCTCATGATCATTTGTGTGAGACACTAAAGCAAGTATGTAAGTGCTTATTAGAGAATAAGTTCATTTGAACGCGGGCTCACTAAGGAATACCTAATGGAGTTTTATTTGCTGTCGATAGGAATTCTGTAGTGATAGTAAGACAAGTAATCCTTGGACTTGAGATCATCATAGTATCTTGTGTATGATGAGTTATACTTTGACTTATTCCTTAAGACCCTTAGGGTATATCAAAGGTATGCTTGGGTATAATAAGTTGTATATGGAGATAATGTATGATCAATAAAGAATCTACCACTTCTAATAAAAGAAGAGAATGTCTATGTGATTCGATAAATGACAACCCAAAGAGTCCTTGGCGAAGCGAATGAATTTAGAAAGGAGTTTCTAATTTGCATTATTTGGAGTTGTGCATTTAAGGATCGAAATACATCTGATTAAATAAAATAAGACTTGGCCGATAATTCCATGTCTTATATTTAATTGGGACATTGTATGGTGGAAGGATTGAATTATGCGGTAACTATTTACTCAAAGGTTCTTTAATGATTAATGTTGAAATCTATATTATCCTGGAAAGTCGTTGATCGCTAGGGAGCTTTATCCTATTGTAGAATAAATATTATTTATTTAAATAAATTAATTGTTTAATTTATTTATTTAAATAAGATTAAATTGTTCTAATTGATTTATTCACAACCTGTTTAATATGGAGAACCTAAAGGGTCACACCATAAAAAAGGAAGAATAATTATTTAAAAGTTAATGGCATAATCGTAATAATATGTTATGTATATTTAATTTAATCTATGGTGATAGAATAAATTAAATAGCTTAATATTATTATTTAATATTTTAGAAATATTAAATATAAATTAATAAGAGGAGTCTTATTAATATTATTACAATTATTATTATTTTAATTTCTAAAAGAGTTTAGGAATTAATTTAATATATGTACTTCATTTATTCCTAATAAGATTAGGAGGTTAAAATTAATTAAAGGAGTTTAATTAATTATCCCTAATAAGATTAGGGAGCTTAATTAATTAAAAGAATTTAATTAATTAAATAAAACTCAATTTCTTAATTGTTAAGGTGGGTTGCTTATCATTAATAAGAGGAGTCTTATTATGGGTGGGGTTGTTGACTTTTCAACATACGACATAATTCCAATTGTTGGGAGAGTACCCTTTTCTATAGAGATGAAAACTAGGGTTGAGCCAATACACCATCTTCTTGAATTCTTTTTTTTCCTTGGTGGATCACCTCTGAGGCCAAACACATGGGTGGCTAACGTTGATCGAAGGAAGGAACCAAACCCGGTGGATTCAAGTTGAACGAAAAAGGATTTGGAGGTGAACTTGTACATGAGGAAGCTCGATCTTCAAGGTATGATTTTATTCTTTATCTTTTCGTTTAATTAATAATTATGCATAAAAGGTGATCCGGGTATATGGTTTGTAAATTTTAAACTCTGATTTTTACACGCTTCCGCATTATTTTACAATTTGATTGCGCACATGAATATTACAAACCTAACAGTGGTATCAAAGCCAAACTTTTATGTAAATTATTAATTATTTTGATTTGATATGTATATTGATATGTGTTTAGAACAATTTAATTGGACATAATTTTATGGTATAAAATTTATAATAATAAAAAAAAAAAAAAAAAAATTGAGTAACATAACCCTAAGTGACATAAAAGGGAACAGGAGTATATATCACGTGGATTCATTTGATAATATTCATTTTCATGTAGATAATTTTTAATTTTTAATGGGCCACGTGATTTCCGTTATGATATATATATTATCAAGTGGTGACATATTTTGGAAAAGTAATTATATTTCAAAAGTTGACAGCAACCACGTGAATCCTCTTTTGTTTTTTAAGTTACGGATATAATATATATATATATATATTGTATTATAAAACCGCATTTATTTTTATATATATATATATATATTCGGTTATTTTATAATATATTATATATATTATATATATATAATATATTATTCTTAATAATTTTATAATTAAAATAATATTTTAATTTTAAAATTTTAAAATATTAAAATAAAAGAGTTTATTTTAATTTTAAAATTAGAATTTCATGCTAACTAATTAGAGTTGGAATTGGATTCCATAATAACTAATTGGAGTTGAAATTGGATTTTATTTTTCCTAAAATAAAGGAGTTTATTTGTGAATAGGAAAGTAAATCCATCTTTCCTTAAATAAAAGAATTTATTTAGATATGAAATAGGATTTCATATTATTCAAAATAAAAGGGTTTATTTGTGAATAGGAAAGAAAATCAGTATTTCCTTAAATAAATAAGTTTATTTAGATATGAAATAGATTTCATATTATTCAAAATAAAAGAGTTTATTTGTGAATAGGAAAGAAAATTCGTATTTCCTTAAATAAAAGAAGTTTATTTAGATATGGAATAAGATTTCATATTATTCAAAATAAAGAAGTTTATTTGTGAATAGGAAAGAATATCCGTGTTTCCTTTAATAATATTTTTTTTTACATGGAATTGGATTCCATAATTAATTAAAATAAAAGAGTTTATTTTAATTAGAGATTTTTTATTACATGGAATTGGATTCCATAATTAATTAAAATAAAAGAGTTTATTTTGATTAAATTATTTTGATTAAAATAAAATAGTTTATTTTATTCAAAATTGGATAAATTAAAATAAAATAGTTTTATTTTGATTTAAATTTGGATTTAAATAAAGGAGTTTATTTTTATTCAAAAATAGATTTTATACTAACTAAAGTTGCCCATTAAATGATATCAATATATATATTAAATGTTTATTATTCATGAGATGAATGTTATTTATTGATGCGTATGGTGATGTGTATGATAATAAATGGGATTGATTATGGACTATTGACCAATATGATTGGATTTTATTTTAGTTGGATGCATGAATGTATGGGTTTTATTAAATGGGTCTCAGTAGATTTCGTCTTCTAAATTTTTCTTAATGTAAATTCTATCTCCTCCTATGTACTTCCCTTATTTGCGATCAAGGTTTCTATTTATTTTAAATAGTTTTGTAATAGGAATATTTAGAATTATTTTGAAAATTAGAGATCAAAGACAAGAAGCGCTTGAAGACCCGTTTTGTAATGGAGTCAGGGTTTAAATGTAATAGTTATATTTAAATATTATTTCTTGCACCCCTAGGGTTTGACCTTTTGGTTCACTTGGTGGCTCTAGTGAACCAAACTAGAATAAAAGTCCATAATCAATCCGGGTAGAATATAGTATTCTATATGTGCATGCTTATACTATATATATTATATATTATGCAAACATCTTGCATGTTCATTAATATAACGCCGTATTTTATATATATATAAATGCAATGCTACTTAAATAAAGATGAGACAAATTAATAACAAACCCCTCAATTTTATATTAAGTCCTAAGCGTTCAAAGATATTTGGAATATCGAGCGTCGCCTTCTAGCATGATAAAATTAATAGAGTATTAAATATTTAATATGAGTTTGTTGTGTCACCACAAGGCAAGTATTAAGTATTTAAGATGTTAATTTATCACATTTGATGCTTATAAAGAAAATTGAACAATATTGTTTTGTTGTGTCACCACAAGGATGATATTTTCTTTTTGAATATATGGAGTGCTAGGTTGGACTTAACTTGGATAATTTTGATTCGGATGTGCCACCACTTGATCAAAATAATCTAAGAGGCAAAAGAAAAGGAGTTGCATAGTTGATGTAATTGACAAAAGTTGTCTACCTATTTATTTATATATAGTTTATTGTTGTCACCACAAGGCTATATACATTTGAAATGGGATCCTTATTCTCACTAAAGAAATCTTTAATTAGATTTTGCCGAACTATATAAGTGAGTAATATAGTTTGAAGAAAATAGTGGGAGATACCAATTTAAAACAAGACCTAATTTATTTTGGTAATTAATAAAAGAATGTATGTTAAAATGTTGTTAATTACAAATTCATTTACGAGATTTTACAATGTCTAAATTACTATCATTTGCGTAGCATATTAGATGCTAAATTAAACTTGAATGAATTAAAGCGGATTGGTTAAGGAATTTGAGAATAGTTCTCATGGTGAAAAGCTATCTTATGTCCTTAATACGCCTATCCTCGCAATGGTTTGCGCATAAATGCCTCGAGGAAGAGATTGCTACTTTTAGAAAGTGGCAAGATGATGCACGATTAGCTCGATGCATCATGCTGCATCCATGAAAGAACGAGCTTGTTGTCGGCACAAGAAACTATGGATGCTCCTACTATATTCCCGCACATCAAGTAGTTGATAGTGATGGTGAGGAAAGTAGGGGCCGATAGATATCGAGATATCTAAGGAGCTCTTCCGATCTAGAATGGCCAATGGCACTATAAAGATGCAGAAAAGGTTCTTAACATAATCAATTTGATTGATCAATTAGGACAATTGGTTTTGTCATGGATGGAGAGTTGAGCCAAGATTTGATCTTGCACTCACTCCCGGACTCCTTTCATAATTGTTGTGAATTTTTCATATGAACAAGCTAGATATCAGCTTTGCTGATTTGCTTAACATATTAAAAAATGTTGAGTCACTTTCCAACCAAGAAAGACCATGTCTTACTGGTAGGGGCCAAAGGATCTTCTGAAAAGAAGAACGATTCAAAGAAGGTAAATAGAAAGGCATAAACAAAGGATAATAAGAACAAAACTGATACGGATAGCAAAGGAGTTTGCTTCCACCGCTATAAGCTTTGGACAATTGGGAAGAAAGCTGCGAGAAGCATCTTGCAAAGGTTAACGAAAGAAGCTTAGTGAAGTTTGATTACAAATACAAATTTGTTCATGATTGAAATAAATTTTTCTTTAAGTCGAGGTTCTACTTGGGTATTGGATACTGACTTTGGTTATCATAAATGTAGATTTATGAGAGGGACCAAGCGATAGAAAGCTAAACAAATATAAGTAATCCTATGTGGGAAAATGAAGCAAAGGTTCTTTGCATTAGCCATAGGAACTTATAGTTTAGCAATGCCTACGGGCAAATCTATTAAGTCAATAAGTTGTTATTGTATTCCAGTTCTTGTTAAAAAATATTATTTCTATTTTATTGTTGGACAATGAAATCTTTGGTATTATAATTTAGAACAATTGTTGTTCTATTTATAATAATAATGTTTTGTATAGAACTGGAATATTACTTAATAAATTTTGTATACTTGACTTACATAAAAAATAATTTTGCAAATTGAACAAACTAGAACAAGAAAAAGGAGATGATCATTCAAAGAGTTGAATGTGTGTATTTGCTGAAATACAAGTATGAATTATTTGAAAGGTTCAAACAATTCAGAAGTGAAACAAATTGACAATGTATTAAGATTCTTTGATTAGATCAAAGAATAAATACTTGTGCAATAAATTTCTAGATCATCTCAAATGGTTTTCTCATAATGGACACATCCTGATACGTAATAATTGATTGATGTATCTGAATGGAAAAATCATACCTTGTTGAACATGGTGCGGTCCATAATGATTTTACCGACATTCCTATATCCTTACAGGATAATGTCCTAGAAATGGTCATATATCTACGAAAAGGTAACCTCAAAATCCATTTCAAGACTCCATAAAAGTTATGGATGGGGAGGATTCTAATCTTAAGTTTGTTAAGATAAGGGTTTGTCCAACTTATGTGAAAAGGTTTCAAAGGATAAGCTTGGGACAAGATTTGACAAAATACAATTTTTGGGACATCCTAAAGTAAGTTTAGGGTATATGTTCTATAATCCTACTTAGCAAAAGGTGTTTGTTCGAAAACACGCGCCTTCTAAGATAAATGTGTTTATTATTGAAGGGGCTAGTGGGAGGATAATAGATCTTGAAGAGTTCAAGAACCACAAAACACTATAAGTCAAATAAGAGGAACTCAGAGATAGACCTATTGTACCCTGCAAGATAATCGTAAATCTGAATAGTACCAAAGATACCTAGGGGACGTATGGATTCATTATGGATGATGATGATGATGAGGTACGCATCATAGAAGATGATGATTGAGTTACAATGCGATGAGGTAAGAGTTCTAGTGTGTACAAAAGGGTCGGTTGGAGCATCGTGACATTCCTAATACTATATGTTGATATACTACGGATAAGGAATGACATACCAATGCTACAATCAAGAAGATAAAGTTGTCTAAACATTCCTCCATGAATGATTTGGAAGAGTATCTTAATTGGGGATATAAATCTATATAGATAGATTTAAGAGGATGCTCGACTTAACCCAGCGAACGTATATTCATTTGATGCTAAAGTCGTTTAGCATGGCAAACTCCAGAGATGTCTCATGTCGATGAGCTATGGAGTGTATCTCTTAATAGTCTCCAAAGACTCACGAAAAGAGAGGTCGTCGCATGAGTGACTATCATGTATGCAATAAAATATCGAGACACGATGTTGATCGGTCGTATATTCGGAGAAGTTCACTATGAGTCGGTGAAAAACATCTTAAAGTGCTTAACCTAGGCACTAAGGATGTGATCATATTCATGGTGGGTCTAAATTAAAACTAGAGGGCTTAACAGACTCAAGTTTTTCGATGACAGACCAAGATGACGAAAAATCCACTTTAAGGTAAAAGCGTTATCTTGAACAATTAGTGCGATGAATTGGAAAGGTTCCAAACAATGAAAAGAGTTCTTTGGTTTTGTGATAAAGACAAAGTATATAGCTATAAATGAAGTCTGCCAAGTTGATTGTTTGGATTAAAAGTTCATTCTGAACTAGGAATAGTTCTAAGTCTCATCTTGGATCTAAACATGTGTTGTGGCACTTTCATTTGATTATTAGAATCATTGAAAGATGGGAAATCACTATAGAGATAGTGGACTCTCATGAACAACATTACATATCCATTAACTAAAGCTTATCCAACAATGGGATAATCGTCACTTAGAGAAGAAGAGTATGAGATACCACGACGATTGGCTTTAGTGCAAGTGGGAGATTGAAAGTAGTATGCACACGCCCAATCATGTTTGATGATAAAGCATATACTTTGTAACAATCTTATTCATTTATTAATAAAAAGTATTAATTTATTAAAGGCTTTTATTATCTACATGATCTTTGTTTTATAATATGTGATAAACCCATAGTTTTAAGCAATGCTTTTAGAATAATGATGATGATCATTCTAATGAGATCTAAATTCTTAGAAAGCTTAAAACTAAAATAGTTCTCAATCATTGGATTACTAAATTGGGGATTAATGAATCCGGATATATTGGTACATCGTTGCTTGCTTTCATTGGATAAGGATGATTGATCTCATGATCATTTGTGTGGAGACACTAAAGCAAGTATGTAGGTGCTTATTAGAGAATAAGTTCAACGAGCGTTGGCTCGCTAAGGAATACCTAATGGAGTTTTATTTGCTTGTCAATAGGAATTCTGTAGTGATAGTAGATCTGAAGTAATTCTTGGACTTGAGATCATCATAGTATCTTGTGTATGATGAGTTATACTTTGACTTATTCCTTAAGACCCTTAGGGTATATCAAAGGGTATGCTTGGGTATAATAAGTTGTACATGGAGATAATGTATGATCAATAAAGAATCTACCACTTCTAATAAAAGAAGAAATGTCTATGTGATTCGATAAATGACAACCCAAGTAGTCCTTGGCGGCGAATGAATTTAGAAAGGAGTTTCTAATTTGCATTATTTGGAGTTGTGCATTTAAGGATCGAAATACATACAATTAAATAAAATAAGACTTGTGATAATTCCATGTCTTATATTTAATTGGGACATCAGATGGTGGAAGGATTGAATTATCTGTGTAACTATTTACTCAAAGGTTCTTTAATGATTAATGTTGAAATCTATATTATCTGGAAAGTCGCTGATCATTGGGAGAACTTATCCCTATTGTAGAATAAATATTATTTATTTAAATAAATTAATTGTTTAATTTATTTATTTAAATAAGATTAGAATTGTTCTAATTGATTTATTCACAACCTAGGTTTAATATGGAGAACCTAAAGGGTCACACCATAAAAAGGAAGAATAATTATTTAAGAAGTTAATGGCATAATCGTAATAATATGTTATGTATATTTAATTTAATCTATGGTGATAGAATAAATTAAATAGCTTAATATTTATTATTTAATATTTTAGAAATATTAAATATAAATTAATAAGAGGAGTCTTATTAATATTATTACAATTATTATTATTTTAATTTCTAAAAGAGTTTAGGAATTAATTTAATATATATATTTCATTTATTCCTAATAAGATTAGGAGGTTAAAATTAATTAAAGGAGTTTAATTAATTATCCCTAATAAGATTAGGGAGCTTAATTAATTAAAAGAATTTAATTAAATAAATAAAACCCAATTCCTTAATTGTTAAGGTGGGTTGCCCACATCTATTAATAAGAGGAGTCTTATTATGGGTGGGGTTGTTGACTTTTTCAACATCTGACGTAATTCCAATTGTTGGGAGAGTACCCTTTTTTATAGAGATAGAAAACTAGGGTTGAGCCAATACACCATCTTCTTGAATTCTTTATTTTTCCTTGGTGGATCATCTCTAGAGGCCAAACACATGGGTGGCTAACGTTGATCGAAGGAAGGAACCAAACCCGGTGGATTCAAGTTGAGCGAAAGGATTTGGAGGTGAACTTGTACTGAGGAAGCTCGATCTTCAAGGGTATGATTTTATTCTTTATCTTTTCGTTTAATTAATAATTATGCATAAAGGGTGATCCGGGTATATGGTTTGTAAATTTTAAACTCGATTTTTACACGCTTCCGCATTATTTTGCAATTTGATTGCGCACATGAATATTACAAACCTAACAAAAAGAAACTGTCCAGCTCTTAATAATCGGTAAACAAGTTTGTGTCTTTTGACTTTTTATTTGATTCAATTTGACTTAGCTATTTGTTGAAATATGACTTTCTTATTTGTTGTGCCTTGTAGGATTGGAGAATCAAATGTTGGCGCTTAATCGGGATCCAAGTGTAGATGAGGAATGTGATTCACCCAAGTTGAATCGAGATTGCTATAACAACACTTGTATATCTATATATCTCAGATTAATTTGGAAATTTTTGTCTCACAGAGTGTCCTTGAAATGCGCACAGTAAAGGAGAGATTCTTGAGTCAAACTCGGAGATTCATTTCATCCCATGCCTTCTGTTGTGGTTCTTCTTCTACTGCTTTTGTACCAACTAATGTCCATCGTCGGTGGAATTTATACCAAATGTAATGTCCGTCGAGGGTTTGGATGTTTTCTTGGCGATTAACTTGGGACAAATGTAGCTAATTTTAGATTTGATTGCTAATTGTTAAAGAAATTTGAATTCCACATTTTGGGATGTAAGGTGTAAATCCTTGATATACTTAATTCTAAACTAGATGAATTTTCATGCCAATTAAGGGGCAAATGTTCTTCAAACAGATTGCATTTTTATGTAGTCCACTTTCACTTTCAACTTTTTCCATCCTGAAACCAATATTTTTGCAGTATCTGATCTGAGTCTTGACGTAATATCTAAAATATTAGTTTTAGCTATTATCATCTGGGTTCCCCAAGTAACGTAGCGAGTAAATTTTTAGTTATAGAAATATTTTCGATTATGGTTTTTCTTGTGATTAGAAATGAGTATTTAATATGGTCACTCTCTATGCTGTGTAGGTGAGGCTTGCTCCCGGAGGCATTGGATTTAGCTGATCCAGTAAAGTAGGCGTAGGATGGTCATAGTACCTTAGTTAATAATTCCTGGTGATATAACGAAGCATTTCACTATGAACTATAAAATTGACCTGATGTTTTTCTCATAATTGGCTTCATGGTCCTAATGATATGGTCCAATTTACATGTATAATTTTTAATATTTTTTTACAAAGTATACCCATTATGTTGATACTGTTGAGTGAGAAAAACAATTAAGGAGGGCATTCTCCTTTGTTAGCTATACCCTATTTAGTTTTCATATTGCGATGTGGAGTACATAATTAAGTAATGTACATAAGGAGTTGCACATCAAAATAAGGACATAAAATACTGGATAAAGCAACATGCAATATTTTTGCTAATATATTAACATCAATAAGTGCCCAACTGTCACACATAAACTAACATGCTAATATATACTAAAATGTTTTTCAGTGTATACATAACAATCATCAAAGTACAATTAACACTAATGCAGAAACATATCATAGAAACAACTACTTCTTCTGCTGGAAATAAGACTATTGATATATTAATAAGATAAGGAACGTACAAGAGAGCTTCATGTGATGTGGGTATAGCTTGCTTTTGATTAATTTTGATCTTCCTCTTCTTCTTCTTATTATTATTATTTAAAACTCACCAAAACATAATCTTTTGTTCTTCTTCCTTAATGTTTGAAGGAGAAATATAAAGTAAAATAGATTGTATAAATAAAAACCCACAAGTCATTTCGATTTAGTAGACATATATCTGAGTTACTCCTCCTAGTAATAATATGGCTAGGTTGTATTTTGAGTGTGATCTTAATTTTCTTATTTTCATGACAAAGTACTACATAATCAAGAAAAGCTGAAAAGAGAAAAAGAAGGCGACTTTTTTGGGGTTTCCATTTCTTTGTTTTCTAGCTACAAAGACCTAACTAAAAAAACAATGTCTTTTCTTTCTTCATTTCTTTTACGTGTTCTTCCGAAGCTTGAAGGTTTTATTTTTTTTGCCTATTTTTTACGTTAACAAACTCATTCAATACCAAATCATTCAACACAACTCCAAGAATAAAAACTTACATTTCATTAAATTTAGAACATTAAATATTCCATTACACTAACATATTTCATTTCATACTACTAAAAAACATTAAAAACTTTCATTACATATTTCATTACACATTAAAACCCTCACATTACAAACTTTCACTTCATACTACTAAAGAACATCAGCATGAATGACAGGAGAAGAAAAACAACTCCAATTATCATTATTATCCACTACAAGAAAAAAGCCTATCTGCGACCAAATAATATCAATGATCATCAGTATTTGGTCATGATAATATCATAATGACCATTATCTGCGACCACTATGGATTCTAGTCATTCGCTAGTAAGTTCAATGACCGCGTCGCGATCGTTGATCGACTCCAATATGATTTTCCTCCTAAAATTTTGGTGTGAAACCTGGCGCGCGATTTCTTTTTATTACTCTCTATCGTGACATCGCTTTGGCGGTCCGCTAACACGCCCATCGTCATTAAAAATCAGGACCGCATGCGATCGCAGATGGCCGTCATGGATGTATTTCAATAAACCAAGATGTCGATTCATCACTCTTGCTCCGAGCGGAAGAAAAAAAAGAGGAGAAAAGAGAGGAGAAGAGGGAGAAAGGAAGAGAAGAAGAGAGAGAGAAGAGCCAGCCGCGTAGCCACCATCATCATCACCACCACCACAGTATGCCCGCCGAACCCACATACATTGCCAAGCACCACCACCATCACCACCATTCTGAGTTTCATAAGAAATCACAAATAATGTCAATCATTTCTTTTTATTATCATTAAGATTACATTTAAACATATGCCTTCTAAATTAGATTCTATTTGTAAGCGATGAGATGCATGGAATTAATCCAAGTTAGTTAGTGTACAAGTAGAGGAGAATAAGATTGCACACATAAAAAAATTATTTTTTTAAAAATGAGAATAAAATAAGAGGCAAATCAAATAGTCCAAATGGAAATATAAGTGGACATACAATAATTATTTTATGAAATTCTAAGTAAGGTGAAAATCAATGTTGTAATTAAACCTTCTAATATTTGTAAATTTATTTGAGAAATTGAGTAAAAAATGTAATCCACATTGGTAATATAGAAAGAGTGTCATTTTATTGTTTGAGAAATCATCATTTAACAATATCCTCAAATTTATTACCACAATAACAACGTGCAATAATTGTTCCATAATTTATAATAGTCATCATTATAAAAATTACGTCTCTTAAATTAACTTTTAAAATTAATAATTATCAAATAATATGGAACCCATGAATTATTTGATTTATAAATATATTGCATTTATTGGTTCATGATCTAGTCGCCTTTTGAGGGTTCTTCTATCATTATCATTATAAGAGAAAAACATGCATGTAGGCCAAAATAACAAATTAACTTTTCTCTTAAATTTTGAATTTACCTAACATTATCTTAAAGAAGTATTTTATTCAATATCTATAGAGAGGTCAAGCTATTAATTAGATCGAGTATATTGATGTTCACTTATATAAGGGGGAAACAAGGAAAATATAATATCTCCATTTTGTTGATATAATCTAATTAAATTCATGTTAAATAATCATCGTGATAAAAAGACTTAAATTTGGGATAGAAGAAGAAGAATATATAGCTTGCAATACTCAAAGCCCTCTCTTAATTTAAGTTTCAAAACTGTATAAATAAAAGAAATTAATGTCAATTTATAATTTTATATAATAAAAAAATATTTAAAATAAGAGACATTATTAATGTTATCATATCATATATATTTTGGTTGTAATTTATGGTGAGGTGATGATATTATGGGATGCAATGGATAAATTTAGTTTGTTAAATAAATACTTGTCCGTCCATTTATTTATGCACGAGTCGACTGTTAGGTTTGTAATATTCATAACGCAATCAAATTGCATAAAATTAGCGGAAGCGTGTAAAATTAGAGTTTAAAAAAAATTACAAACCATATACCCGGATCATCCTTTATGCATAATTATTAATTAAACGAAAAGATAAAGAATAAAATCATACCCTTGAAGATCGAGCTTCCTCGTGTACAAGTTCACCTCCAAATCCTTTCGCGTTCAATCTTGAATCCACGGGTTTGGTTCCTTCCTTCGATCAACGTTAGCCACCCAAATATTTAGCCTCAGGGGTGATCCACCAAGAAAGAATAAAATTCAAGAAGATGGGTGGTTGGCTAAACCCTAGTTTTTCTATCTCTATAGAAAGGGTGTACTCTCCCAACAAATTAGAATTATTACGTATGTTGAAAAATCAACAACCCATGCCACCCATAATAAGACTCCTCTTATTTATAGATATGGGCAACCCACCTTAACAATTAAGGAATTGGGTTTTAATTAATTAATTCTTTTAATTAATTAAGCTCCCTAATCTTATTAGGGATAATTAATTAAACTCCTTTAACTAATTTTCCTTCCTAATCCAATTAGGAATAAATGAGAATACTTATATTAAATTAATTCCTAAACTCTTTAGAAATTAAAATAATAATAATTGTAATAATATTAATAAGACTCCTCTTATTAATTTATATTTAATATTTCTAAAATATTAAATAATAAATATTAAGCTATTTAATTTATTCTATCACCATAGATTAAATTAAATATACTTAACATATTATTACGATTATGCCATTAACTTCTTAAATAATTATTCTTCCTTTTATGGTGTGACCCTTTAGGTTCTCCATATTAAACCTAATGTGAATAAATCAATTAGAACAATTCTAATCTTATTTAAATAAATAAATTAAATAATTAATTTATTTAAATAATATTTATTCTACAATAGGGATAAGCCTCCCACAGCGATCAACGACTTTCCGGATAATATAGATTTCAACATTAATCATTAAAGAACCTTTGAGTAGATAGTTATCAGACAATTCAATCCTTCCACCATACTGATGTCCCAATTAAATATAAGACATGGAATTACTTGTCAAGTCTTATTTTATTTAATTATATGTATTTCGACTCTTAAATGCACA
Source organism: Panax quinquefolius (assembly GCA_020205615.1). Taxonomy (NCBI): domain Eukaryota; kingdom Viridiplantae; phylum Streptophyta; class Magnoliopsida; order Apiales; family Araliaceae; genus Panax; species Panax quinquefolius. The sequence continues at coordinate 965,385 of CM035152.1, forward strand.
ACACTAAATAATGCAAATTAGAAACTCCTTTCTAATTTCATTACCTTAACCAAAGGACTCTTTGGGTTGTCATTTATCGAATCACATAGGACATTTCTCTTCTTTTATTAGAAGTGGTAGATTCTTTATTGATCATACATTATCTCCATGTACAACTTATTATACCCAAGCATACCCTTTGATATACCCTAAGGGTCTTAAGGAATAAGTCAAAGTATAACTCATCATACACAAGATCTATGATGATCTCAAGTCCAAGGATCACTTGTCTTACTATCACTACAGAATTCCTATTGAAAGGCAAATAAAACTCCATTAGGTATTCCTTAGCGAGCCAATACTCTCAAAGGAACTTATTCTCTAATAAGCACCTACATACTTGCTTTTAGTGTCTCCACACAAATGATCATGAGATCAATCATCCTCATCCAATGAGCAGCAACAACGTATGTACCCAATCTATCCGGATTCACTAATCCCCAATTTAGTAATCCAATGATTGGGAACTATTTTAGTTTTAAGCTTTCAAAGAATTTATATCTCATTAGAATGATCATCATCATTATTCTAAAAGCATTGCTTAAAACTATGGGTTTATCACATATTATAAAACAGCATCATGTAGATAATTAAAAGCCTTTAATAAATTAATACTTTTTATTAATAAATGAATAAGATTGTTACAAAGTATATGCTTTATCATCAAACATGATTGGCTTGTGTGCATACTACTTTCAATCTCCCACTTGCACTAAAGCCAATCGTCATGGTATCTCATACTCTTCTTCTCTAAGTGACGATTATCCATTTGTTGGATAAGCTTTAGTTAATGGATATGTAATGTTGTTCATGAGAGTCCACTATCTCTATAGTGATTTCCCCATTCAATGATTCTAATAATCAAATGAAAGTGCCACAACACATGTTTAGATCCAAGATGAGACTTAGGAACTATTCCTAGTTACGTAATGAACTTTTAATCCAAACAATCAACTTGCGACTTCATTTATAGCTATATACTTTGTCTTTATCACTAAACCAAAGAACTCTTTTGCGTTTGGAACCTTTCGATTCAACGCACCACTATTCAAGGTAACACTTTTACCTTAAAGTGGATTTTAAATTCGTCTTAGTGCATGCGAAAAAAACTTGAGTCCGTAAAGCCCTCTGGTTTTAATTCGGACCCACCATGTATCTTACATCCTTAGTGTCGGTTAAGAACTTTAAGATGTTTTTCAACATCTCTACGGATGATCTTCTCCGAAATATGACCGATCAACATCGGTCTCGTATATTTCATTGCATACATGATTGTCACTTCATGCGATCTCTCTTCTTTGGAGTCTGTGGGGACTATTAAGAGATACACTCCATAGCTCATCAACATGAGACATCTCTTGGAGTTTGCCATACTAAAATGACTTTAGCATCAAATGAATATCGTTCCTTGGGTTAAGTCGAGCATCCTCTTAAATCTATCTATATAGATTTATATCCCCAATTAAGATACTCTTCCCAAATCATTCATGGAGGAATGTTTAGACAACTTTATCTTTCTTGATTGTAGCATTGGTATGTCATTCCTTTCCGTAGTATATCAACATATAATATTAGGAATGTCACGGTGCTCCCCATCGACCCTTTTATACACACTAGAACTCTTACCTCATCGTATGTAACTCTAGATCATCATCTTCTATGATGCGTACCTCATCATCATCATCCATGATGAATCCATACCTCCTAGGTATCTTGATCTTATTCCAGATTCTGATTGGTTTGTGTGTACAATAGGTCTATCTATAGGTTCCTCTTATTTGACTTATAGTGTTTTTGTGGTTCTTGAACTTTTCAAGATCTATTATCCTCCCACTAGCCCTTGATGATAAACACCTTTATCTTATAAAGCGTGTTTTTTTACAACAAACACCTTTTGCTAAGTAGGATTATAGAACATTTACCCTAAACTTACTTTAGGATGTCCCACAAATTTGTATTTGTCAAATCTTGTCCCAAGCTTATCCTTTTGAAACCTTTTCACATAAGTTGGACAATCCCTTATCTTAACATACTTAAGATTAGGAATCCTCCACATCCCATAACTTTTATGGAGTCTTGAAATTTGGATTTTGAGGTTACCATTTTCGTTGATATCGACCATTTCTAGGACATTATCCGGAAGGATCTTTTGGAATGTCGGTAAAATCATTATGGACCGCACCACGTCCAACAAGGTGCGATATAAGACCAAAATTTTTTAAATAAAAAGGAATTTCCTTTATTTATTATTTTGAAATAGTAAGGGTTGATTTGATTAATGTGGATAGTTAAGGGTTAAATCATAAATATTTCAAAATAAGCAAGTGGTTATAAAATATTCATTTTGTCGGGAATATTAGTTTGGTGGTGGAATATTAAATCTTTGTCGGAATATTCGTTTGGTCGTGGAATATTAAATGCTGTCGTGGGAATATTAAATGCACGGTAGCAACCATGTGGGCCCATAACGGAAAGCGATTGGATGAGAAAAAGCGATAAAGTTTGGGTGGTTATAAATAACGGCGTAATTATTCACCGATTAAGGCTGTTGGAATATCCGGTGGTTAAAATACGATGTCTGGCGTGGTTGCCTGCGATGGCACCACGGTATTACCGCGATATTGTTGAATTATTGATCACTTACGTGAAGGCACTTTCAATAATTATTACGATGAATTCTTGTTCATAGTTCATTTTATTGATTCAATAATTCTTTGCGTTGGTATTTTATATTATTGTTGTTTGATAATTGTCAACTGCGATATTTCCCATTATCGGATCAATAATTCATATTATTTGAATAATATTATTAGATAACATTATTGGCAATGTCTAGAAAGTTACATCTAAGGAGAGGTTTGGTCACCTAATTGCGCGCCCGATGAGGAGATCCTTATTGAAGCCCCCTCTTTCTGAGGAGCGGCTGGTTGTCATAATTGTGATTACATAATATTATTTGTGAATAATTAATTATTGATTCATATGATAAGAAAATATTTATTTTATATGAATATAAATGATGGATTTATTTATGTGGTTATTAATGAAGGAATTAATGTTGAGGTGTTTTATCGATTATTTTATCGGATTGGAGGTATTAAAAAAATCAAATCGGGGTTTTGAGATATATTATGGGGTTATAATTTTTAATCCGAAATAGTTGGATCGTTGTAATTTTTGGATATGTTATACATACATAAGTTGAGTATATGTCCACAAATTTTGAACCGTTAAAAATGCACGAATGATTTGTTGTGAATTTTAAGAGGTGTCGGATTCGGAAATTAGGTTTATAATTGATTTTGGTGGAAAATTCTAGAATTGAGTGGGCCCCACTTGTGGTTGGTGAAAAATGTGCTGAATTTTATTTCAAATGTGGTGGGTGGCAATAGTAGCGAGTAAAGCCATCGGTGGCAGTCAAGTCTGCCTTGGTAATTTAACATTTTCTATAAATAGAGGCTAAGTTAGAATTGAAAATCACACCGAAAACAAAGTTTTCTCTCTTTCTCTCTATATTATTGGCGTATTTTGTGAGTATTTAGATACTTTGAGAGTTCTTTGTTAAAGACAAGTTTCATTCGGCATCACTTCCGACCTTTCCTTCCGAATCTTGATTCTTTGAGGTAAGGGATGTTATTTTCTTCTCGAATGATATTAATTCTTCATATCATTATCTTTGAAATATTGGTTGGTACTTTTTATCAAATTTGGAACTTTTTCATGTATGGGGTTACTATTCATGAGTTCTTATTCACGATTTACTATTCATGAGTTCTTATTCACGAGTTCTTATTCACGAGTACTATTAATGAAGCGTGAAAATGTTTTTTGTGGAATTTTATCTTTTTGGTGTGAGTTTCTTATTCACGTATCTGACACTATTCACGTTCTGACAATTCACGAATCTGACCTTATTCATTGAAAATGAAAATTTTCTTTTAAATCTAAAATATCTATTACGGATACTAGCTTTGATTGTATCCATGTTTTGATCATTCTTGAATTTTACTTCACTATGATTATTTATGAAGTATTTTTGAACTTGGATTGTTTAAAAGTCGAATCCATAATATTTGTCATTTTGTTTCACTTGGATTAGTTTCTTTAAAAGTATTTTCATCATCCTCGGTCTTAAATGATGATAGTATTGAATATCTTTGGCTGTGTAGTGCAAAGATGAATGATTTCTGAAGAATATCTTTGGCTGTGGTGCGTAGTGCAAAGATGAATGATTTCTGAAGAATATCTTTGGCACTGTAGTGCAAAGATGAATAGGTGTTTAAATGAACATGATAATGATGATGAATATCTTTGGCCTTTAGTGCAAAGATGAGCAGTGTTGAGATGAACATGACCAGATTGATGAATATCTTTGGCTGTAGTGCAAGATGAATATTTGATTTGAGATGAATATTGATTGATGTTACGAGGATAAAATATTGATGATGGTATTTAAATTCATAGATTATAGTAGATTTCATTCTCTGCGTAACTCTTATGAATTATTATTTCAATATGAAATATTGATCTGAAACTTGTTGTATTGTATTCTATCAGATTTTCCCTGTTGGAGACTAACGATAATTTGTTGTATATTATCTTAGTCATAACATTCTTCTTTGGGCTAGTTGAGCTCACCCTTTTCCTTGTTGTTCCATTTTTCTTCTCGGGGAGGCGAGAATGTAGCGAGTCTTAGTCGGGGTATGGAATGAAGGTTCTAGAGAGTTGTTTAGTAGTCCTCACCATTATTGTAAAATAATGTATCAATAAATGTGATGAGGATTTATTTGAGTATAAATATTGTCTGAAGATAATATTTGTATTTAAACTCACTGATTTATTGTTGTGATAATAAAGTTGTAGTTGTTTACATACCATGTATTTGGCAACTCGAAATGGGTTGGATAGAATGGACCTATTTTGGGGTCGTCACGGTTGGTATCGAGCTTGGGGATATGATCTCTGGCGGAGATCGGGGAATAGAACTAGGAGGGAGAGGCAGGTAAATCCTTTGCTAGTGTGTCTACTAAGCTTATTTGTTAGTTGGTCGAGATATAGGGATATTATGTGATTGATTTCCTTAATTAACCCTTGTTTTATGACGATGGTGAGAATGTCGACCGAGAATATTAATAGTGGTGTAAATGAGACCGTGGAGATGCATGTACTTAACAACGAGGAGAGCGTGCAACAATTGGCAATGTACCTCCTGTGAATAACACCCTTTGAAGCGGATGATGAGCGAGGGGATGCTTAGAAGCTTTTTGCGATTCATGCAAAATCGACGAGGAGACTTCGTGTTCAAAATACGAGGAGGAGATGATAGCAATTCACGGTGGTCACAACCCAGCGATTCAAAGAGTTGGGACCACGAATTCAGGGAAAGCGGATCGGATCATGCGGCGGAAACATGGGTCAAAGCAAATTACCAAGATATTCGATGTCTTGGGATGCGAAGAAAAGAAAAGTTCCATTCGCTACTTTTATGTTAAAATGGCGAAGCGGATTCTTGGTGGGAATCATGAAGCGTACCCATTCAATTGCACTTCGGCGATGTCGTGGGAGGCGTTTGAAAGCAGTTCAATGACAAGTACTTCCACGAAAGTATTACGTCATATGAAGGAAGTGGAGTTTATTAGATTGGAGCGAGAATAACATGGCGGTGTCCCGAAGTCTGGCGAAGTTTGCGGAGTTATCCGTTTTTACTGCACCTCATTTGGTGGAGAATGAGGAGCGTATGGCGGATGTTTCTAAGAGGTTTGAAACACGGCATCGTCGATATCTCTCATTTCTCATAAACTTTCTCTATATTGAGATGTTGTAAATGTGGCTCAATTATTAGAAGCGAGATAACGAAAGTACGTTCAACCGAGGGACCATAACGAGGATCATCTGAAAGATAGTAGTCAACAAAATAACGATAACCAACGGAGAAAGAAGAATACGGACAAAGGCGGTAACCACTCACGGTGGTAATCGTGGCCCATGAAAATAGAAGAAGCGAGTTGGGAGGAGATTTTAAAAGAGAGAGATTCAACAACGACCATGTGAAGGCGTCGGCGCCAAAGTGTTAACCGGGTTCGAGGAGGAGAAAGACCATCGGTCGTATGTTACAAATCGGGAAGAGGGACATATCATGTCAAACCGCCTAACAGTTTAAGGTATGCTATAATTATGGAAAAGAAGGACATATATCGCTCGAGATTATGCGATATCGAAACCCCATCCAACGAATGGTGACTCAAAAGGATGTCGAAAAAGTCAAAGTCAGCGATTCCGGAAGAAGCGTTTGTCGTGGCCGGTCAAAATCTGAGGAACCCGAGACGAAGTTAGCACGGGTTAGTTAATTATAAATTCTTGCGAAGTTTATACCTTACTGAATCTGGGTTCTACCCATTCTTTTATCTCTCTTGCTTTGCGCTCAACGTTTGAACTTGACTACGGAGAATTAGACTTTGACCTATTTATGGAGAATCCGTTAGGAGAAACTTTCATTACATCTGTTGTTTAGAAATCTTGTTTGATTCGGTTGGCACTATCACATTACACATTAACCTTATTTCTATAGAGATATTTGCTTTTGATGTGATTTTAAGGTTAACTACTCATCATACCAAATTGATTGCTTTTGTAAGGTTGTTAGTTTTCATATTCCTAAGCAACTTTGTTATTGAATTCAAGCAATCAAACCATTGTAATCAAACATTTTCATATCAAGCCATGAAGTCATTCGTTTATTACGGATGTCAAATTTTCTTAGTCCATGTTATGGATTTGAATAAAGACACGTCGATTTGAATAATATTCTTGTTGTTATTGATTTTTCTGACGTATTTCTAAAGAATTTCTTGGCTTACTCCCAAAGCTTTGATATTAAATTTTGTATAGAATTTGAACCCGGTACAAAACTCATTTCTAAAATCTCATATCGAATGGCTCTATTGAACTTGAGGAGTTAAAAATTCAACTATAAATTTGGTACATGAGCCTTTATCTTGTGACTTCCTTTGTGGAATTCACTAAGCGAACTCTCTGTAGGGGGCGTCATATTAGATGCGATAGTAAAGCGATAGGTGTCATTGTGACGTCTTATCCAAGATTGGGATATGAGTCGCGATTGAGAACAACCTAAGTCGATGTCGAAATCGTAGCTTTCAGGCTTAGTTGGTTATTATCGGAGATTCGTTGAAGGATATTCTCGAATCGCTATTCCATTATCATAGTGACTCGTAGAGATACAAAATTCGAATGGAGCGAGGAATGTGGGAAGAGCTTGAAGAACTCGAGAGAGACTCATTTCAAAGACATGTTACGACCATACCATCTGGAAAAAGCCGACGTGGTAGGCGGCGTGTTGAGTAGAAGATCGTATACAAGTACGAGTACAATATTATCAAAGACTCATTTCAGTATAATATACAAATAATAGAGATGGAGATGAAAACTCTAGGTACCCGCGTGATGATATCTGATGCGTGATGATATCTGAGTATAATCGACTTTAATCGATAAAGTTAAAAGGCTTTCAAGCTACACACGGAGCTGATGAATTTGAAGAAGGAGGTGCAAGAAGTTGTTATTTTAAAAGCGAGAATCGGTGAGGTGAGGAAAGCTCGAACCTTGATTTATTAATCCATTTGAAATTCTCGATCGAATAGGAGCTGTGGCTATAGACTCGTTTTACGACCAAGTATGGCGTGTTCATAACGTTTTTCACGTGTCGATGTTACGTAAATATGTGGACGACCGAAACACGTCATTGAGTTAGAACCGGACGAGATAGCAGAAGACTTAACGTCACGAGGAGGTACTGTCGAAGATTTTGTAGAGGAAAGAACATGACCTATGTCTGGGGTTATACCATAAGTTAAAGTTTTGTGGAGAAACCATGCTATTGAGGAAATGACACAGGAGTTGGAAACGAAAATGAAAGCGGTATCTTTACCTTTTGAAACACACCAGTCGTCGACGTCGATTTCGAGGACGAAATTTCATAAGGAGGGAGGTTGTAAGACCGAAAAATTTTTTAAATAAAAAGGAATTTCCTTTATTTATTATTTTGAAATAGTAAGGGTTGATTTGATTAATGTGGATAGTTAAGGGTTAAATCATAAATATTTCAAAATAAGCATGTGGTTATAAAATATTCATTTTGTGGGAATATTAGTTTGGTGTGGAATATTAAATGATTTCGTAGGGAATATTAGTTTGGTGCGTGGAATATTAAATCTTGTCAGAATATTAAATGCAATGACAGTAGCGACCATGTATGGGCCCCATAACGAAAGCGATTGGATGAGGAAAAGCGACAAAGTTTGGGTGGTTATAAATAACGGTAGTAATTATTCTGAATTAAGGCTGTTGGAATATCCGGTGGTTAAAATACGATGTCTGGCGTGGTTGCCGCGATAGCTTTGCGGTATTGCGGCGATATTGTTAAATTATTGATCCTTACGTGAAGTGAAGGCTTTACTCAATAATTATTCACATGAATTCTTTATTCAATAGTTCATTTTATTGATTCGATAATTCTTGCGTTGGTATTTTATATTATTCTTTGTTTGATAATTGTCAACTTTGCGATATTTCCCATTATCGGATCAATAATTCATATTATTTGAATAATATTATTAGATAACATTATTGGCAATGTCTAGAAAGTTACATCTAAGGAGAGGTTTGGTCACCTAATTGCGCGCCCGATGAGAGATCCTTATTGGAAAGCCCCTCTTTCTGAGGAGCGGCTGGTTGTCATAATTGTGATTACGTAATATTATTTGTGAATAATTAATTATTGATTCATATGATAAGAAATATTTATTTTATATGAATATAAATGATGGATTTATTTATGTGGTTATTAATGAAGGAATTAATGTTGAGGTGTTTTATCGGTATTTTATCGGATTGGAGGTATTAAAAATCAAATCGGGGTTTTGAGATATATTATTGGGGTTATAATTTTTAATCCGACCAGTTGGATCGTTGTAATTTTTGGATATGTTATACATACATAAGTTGAGTATATGTCCACAAATTTTGAACCGTTTAAAATGCACGAATGATTTGTTGTGAATTTTAAGAGGTGTCGGATTCGGAAATTAGGTTTATAATTGATTTTGGTGGAAAATTCTAGAATTGAGTGGGCCCCACTTGTGGTTGGTGAAAAATGTGCTGAATTTTATTTCAAATGTGGTGGGTGGCAATAGTAGCGAGTAAAGCCATCGGTGTTGAGTCAAAATGCTGCTTGGCGGGCTAACATTTTCTATAAATGAAATTTAAGTTAGAATTGAAAATCACACGAAAACAAAGTTTTCTCTCTTTCTCTCTATATTATTGAGCGTATTTTGTGAGTATTTAGATACTTTGAGAGTTCTTGTTGATCTGAAGTTTCATTCGGCATCACTTTCGACCTTTCATTACAAGTCTTGATTCTTTGAGGTAAGGGATGTTATTTTCTTCTCAAATGATATTAATTCTTCAAAATCATTATCTTTGAAATATTGGTTGGTACTTTTATCAAATTTGGAACTTTTTCATGTATGGGTTACTATTCATGAGTTACTATTCACGAGTTACTATTCATGAGTTACTATTCTACGAGTTATTATTCACGAGTACTATTAAGAAAAGCGTGAAAATGTTTTTTTGTGGAATTTTATCTTTTTGGTGTCGAGTTACTATTCACGTATCGGCCTTTATTCACGATATCTGACCTTATTCACGAATACGGCACTATTCACCTAAAAATGAAAATTTTTCTTTTAAATCCTAAAATATCTATTACGGATATTAGCTTTGATTGTATCCATGTTTTGATCATTCTTGAATTTTACTTCACTATGATTATTTATGAAGTATTTTTGAACTCGGATTGTTTTTAAGTCACGAATCCATAATATTTGTCATTTTGTTTCACCGGATTAGTTCTTTAAAAAGTATTTTCATCATCCTCGGTCTTAAATGATGATAGTATTGAATATCTTTGGCACGTAGTGGTGCAAAGATGAATGATTTCTAAAGAATATCTTTGGCACATGTGCAAAGATGAATGATTTCTGAAGAATATCTTTGGCTTTATAGTGCAAAGATGAGCAGTGTTTAAATGAACATGACCGACCGATGAATATCTTTGGCCTTTAGTGCAAAGATGAGCAGTGTTGAGATGAACATGACCGGATTGATGAATATCTTTGGCACATGTAGTGCAAAGATGAATATTTGATTTGAGATGAATATTGATTGATGTTACGAGGATAAAATATTGATGATGGATTGTTAAATTCATAGATTATAGTAGATTTCATTCTCTACGTAACTCTTACATGAATTATTATTTCCATTGCGAATATTGATCTGAAACTTGTTGTCTATTGTATTCTATCGATTTTTCCTGTTGGAGACTAACGATAATTTGTTGTATATTATCTTAGTCATAACATTCTTCTTGGGCTAGTTGAGCTCACCCTTTTCCTTGTTGTTCCATTTTTCTTCTCGGGAGGCGAGAATGTAGCGAGTCTTAGTCGGGGTATGGAATGAAGGTTCTAGAGAGAGTTGTTTAGTAGTCCTCACCATTATTGTAAAATAATGTATCAATAAATGTGATGAGGATTTATTTGAGTATAAATATTGTCTAGAAGATAATATTTGTATTTAAACTCACAGCTTTATTGTTGTGATAATAAAGTTGTAGTTGTTTACGTACCATGTGTATTTGGCGACTTTCGAGAATGGGTTGGATGGAATGGACCTATTTTGGGGTCAGCACATACGATTTTTCCTTTTCGATACATCAATCAATTATTGCGTATCGGATGTGTGTCCATTATGAGAAAAAACCATTTGAGATGATCTGAAACTTATTGCACAAGTATTTATTCCTTGATCTAATCAAAGAATCTTAATACATTGTCAATTTGTTTCAACTTCAATTCTTTGAACCTTTCAAATAATTCATACTTGTATTTCAAGAAATATACACATTCAACTCTTTGAATGATCATCTCCTTTCTTATACTAATTTTGTTCAATATGCAAAATTATTTTCATGTAAGTCAAGTATACAAAATTTATTAAGTAATATTCCATTTCTATACAAAACATTATTATTATAAATAGAACAACAATTGTTCTTAATTATAATACCAAAGATTTCATTGTCCAACAATAAAATGGAAATAATATTTTAACAAGAACCGGAATACAATAACAACTTATTGACTTAATAGATTTGCGTGAGGCATTGCTAAACTATAAGTTTCTATGGCTAATATGGCAACCTTTGCTACATTTCCATACATAGGATTACTTATATTTGTTTAGCTTTTCACTACCTTGGTCCTTCATAAATCTATATTTATGATAACCAAAGTCGGTATCCAATACCCAAGTAGAACCTTGACTTAAAGAAAATTTATTTCAATCATGAACAAAAAGCGTATTATGTAAAAACTTCACTAAGCTTCTTTGGTTAGCCTCTCTGCAAGATGTTTCTCGAGTTTCTTTCCGTGTCCAAAGCTTATTGCGGTGGAAGCAAACACCTTTGCTATCCGTGTCGATTTTGTTCTTATTATCCTTTGTTTATGCCTTTCTATTTACCTTCTTTGAATCGTTCTTCTTTTGGAAGATCCTTTGGCCCTACCAAGTAAGACTTGATCTTTCTTGGTTGGAAAGTGACTCTCAACATTTTTCAATATATTAAGCAAATCAATGAAAGTGATATCTAGCTTGTTCATATGAAAAATTCACAACAATTGAAAGGAGTCCGGAGTGAGTGCAAATCAAATCTTGGCTCAACTCTCCATCCATGACAAAACCAGTTGTCCTAATTGTTCAATCAAATTGATCATGTTTAGAACTATTTATCTGCATCTTATAGTGCCATTGGCCATTCTAGATCGGAAGAGCTCCTTAGATATCGATATCTATCGGTCCTACTTTCCTCACCGTCCAACTACTTGATGTGCGGAATATAGTAAAGCATCCATAGTTTACGTCTTGTGGCGAAGCTCGTTACTTTCGTAGATCTTGAGCATGATGCATTGAGCCAATGCATGCATCATCTTGCCACTTTCTAAAAAGTAGCAATGTCTTCCTCGGAGGCATTATGCGCAACCATTCTTGAGGATAAAGGCGTATTAAGGACATAAGATAGCTTTTCACCATGAGAACTATTCTCAAATTCCTTAACCAATCCGTTTAATTGATTCACAGTTAATTTAGCATCTAATATGCTACGCAGATGATAGTAATTTTAGACATTGTAAAATTACATAAATGAATTTGTAATTAACAACATTTTAACATACATTCTTTTATTAATTACCAAAATAAATTAGGTCTTGTTTTAAATTGGTATCTCCCACTATTTTCTTTAAACTATATTACCTCACTTATATAGTTTGGCAAAATCTAATTAAAGATTTGCTAGTGAGATTAAGGATCCCATTTCAAATGTATATAGCCTTGTGGTGACACAACAAACTATATATAAATAAATAGGTAGACAACTTTTGTCAATTACATCAACTATACAACTCCTTGTATTTTGCCTCTTAGATTATTTTGATCAAGTGGTGGCACATCCGAATCAAAATTATCCAAGTTAAGTCCGACTAACACTCCATATATTCAAAAAAGAAAATATCATCCTTGTGGTGACACAACAAAACAATATTGTTCAATTTTCTTTATAAGCATCAAATGTGATAAATTAACATCTTAAATACTTAATACTTGCCTTGTGGTGACACAACAAACTCATATTAAATATTTAATACTCTATTAATTTTATCATGCTAGAAGGCGACGTTCGATATTCCAAATATCTTTGAGCGCTTAGGACTTAATATAAAAATTGAGGGGTTTGTTATTAATTTGTCTCATCTTGTTTAAGCGCGGCATTACATATATATATATATAAAATACGCGTCATATTAATTAACATGCGAAGCATGTTTGCATAATATATAATATATATATAGTATAGCATGCACATATAGAATACTATATTCTACCCGGATTGATTATGGACTTTTATTCTAGTTTGGTTCACTAGAGCCACCAAGTGAACCAAAAGGTCAAACCCTAAGTGTGCAAGAAATAATATTTAAATATAACTATTACATTTAAACCCTGCTCTATTACAAAGCTTGGTCTTCTTCAAGCTCCTTATCCTTGATCTCCAATTTTTCAAAATTTAATTCTAACTATTATTATTACAAAACTATTTAAAATAAATAGAAACCTTGATCGTGATCGAGGGAAATGTACATAGGAGGAGATAGAATTTATATTAAGAAAAATTAGAGAGGCAGTCTGTGAGACCCCATTTAATAAAACCCATACATTCATGCATCCAACTAAAATAAAATCCAATCGCGTTGGTCGATAGTCATAATCAATCTCATTTATTATCATACACATCACCATATGCATCAATAAATTACATTCATCTAATGAATAATAAACATTTAATATATATATTGATATCATTTAATGGGCAAATTTAGTTAGTATAAAATCTAATTTTGAATCAAAATAAACTCCTTTATTTAAATCCAAATTTAAATCAAAATAAAACTATTTTATTTTAATTTATCATATTTTGAATAAAATAAACTATTTTATTTTAATCAAAATCTTTAATCAAAATAAACTCCTTTATTTTAATTAATTATGGAATCCAATTCCATGTATATATAAAAAAAATCTTTAATTAAAATAAACTCTTTTATTTTAATTAATTATGAAATCCAATTCCATGTCAAAAAAAAACTTATATTAAAGAAAACACGGATATTCTTTCCTATTCACAAATAAACTCCTTTATTTTGAATAATATGAAATCTTATTTCATATTTAAATAAACTCCTTTATTTAAGGAAATATGGATTCTCTTTCCTATTCACAAATAAACTCCTTTATTTTGAATAATATGAAATCTTATTTCATATTTAAATAAACTCCTTTATTTAAGGAAATATGGATTCTCTTTCCTATTCACAAATAAACTCTTTTATTTTGAATAATATGAAATCTATTTCATATCTAAATAAACTCTTTATTTAAGGAAATTAAAGCAATCCAATTCCAACTCTAATTAGTTAGCATGAAATTCTAATTTTAAAATTAAAATAAATCTTTATATTTTAATATTAAAATAAACTTTTTATTTTAAAATTAAAATAAACTTTTATTTTAATTATAAAATAATTAATATATATATATATATATATATATATATATATATATATATATATATATATATATATATATATATATATAATATCCGTAGCCCTTAAAAAAAAAAGACATTCGGCCAAAAATAAAAAAATCCATCCGTTGCTTTTCATTTTGTGATTTCCATGCAATCCGGAAAGTTTTTTTTTTTTAAAACCGTGCACAGCTTTTAGTTAACAGCCAATTTTAAGATTTCTAAATAAGCCGTGTACTGCTGCTTTGTTTTCCGAAAAAAAAAATCCTGCTGGCCAAATTTTTTTTTTTTTTGTGATCCGTGACTCAAGCATGTCTTGATTTGCGTGCCGCTTATTCAAAATCAGCAAATCCTTTATTTTACTTGAAATCCGTGCAGTTTTTATATATATAAAAACTGTTTCCGAAAAACAGTTTCCGGTTTTTTTTTATTTTTTTATTTTTTTTTAATTTTATACAATAAAATTATGCCCAATAAAATTGTTCTAAACACATATCAACATACATATCAAATCTGAACAATTAATAATTCGCATAAAGGTTTGGCTCGATGCCATTATTAGGTTTGTAATATTATCATAACGCATCAAATTGCATAAAATTAAGCGAGCGTGTAAAATCGAGTTTAAAAAAATTACAAACCATATACGGATCATCCTTTATGCATAATTATTAATTAAGCGAAAAGATAAAGAATAAAATCATACCCTTGAAGATCGAGCTTCCTCGTGTACAAGTTCACCTCCAAATCCTTTCGCGTTCAATCTTGAATCCACCGGGTTTGGTTCCTTCCTTTGATCAACGCGTTAGCCACCCAAATGTTTGGCCTCAGAGGTGATCCACCAAGAAAGAATAAAATTCAAGAAGATGGGTGGTTGGCTAAACCCTAGTTTTTCTATCTCTATAGAAAAGATTGTCTCTTCCAACAAATTGGAATTATTACGTATGTTGAAAAATCAACAACCCACGCCACCCATAATAAGACTCTCTTTATTTATAGATGTGGGCAACCCACCTTAACAATTAAGGAATTGGATTTTAATTAATTAATTCTTTTAATTAATTAAGCTCCTAATCTTATTAGGGATAATTAATTAAACTCCTTTAACTAATTTTCCTTCCTAATCCAATTAGGAATAAATGAGAGTACTTATATTAAATTAATTCCTAAACTCTTTTAGAAATTAAAATAATAATAATTGTAATAATATTAATAAGACTCCTCTTATTAATTTATATTTAATATTTCTAAAATATTAAATAATAAATATTAAACTATTTAATTTATTCTATCACCATAGATTAAATTAAATATACTTAACTATATATTATTACGATTATGCCATTAACTTCTTAAATAATTATTCTTCCTTTTATGGTGTGACCTTTAGGTTCTCCATATTAAACCTAGGTTGTGAATAAATCAATTAGAAACAATTCTAATCTTATTTAAATAAATAAATTAAATAATTAATTTATTTAAATAATATTTATTCTACAATAGGGATAAGCCTCCCTGCTTGATCAACGACTTTCCGGATAATATAGATTTCAACATTAATCATTAAAGAACCTTTGAGTAGATAGTTACCGTCTGATTCAATCCTTCCACCATCTGATGTCCCAATTAAATATAAGGCATGGAATTACTTGTCAAGTCTTATTTTATTTAATTATATGTATTTCGACTCTTAAATGCACAACACCAAATAATGCAAATTAGAAACTCCTTTCTAATTTCATTCTCTGCTTAACCAAGGACTCTTTGGGTTGTCATTTATCGAATCACATAGGACATTTCTCTTCTTTTATTAAAGTGGTAGATTCTTTATTGATCATACATTATCTCCATATACAACTTATTATACCCAAGCATACCCTTTGATATACCCTAAGGGTCTTAAGGAATAAGTCAAAGTATAACTCATCATACACAAGATACTATGATGATCTCAAGTCCAAGGATCACTTGATTCTACTATCACTCTGAGAATTTCTATTGACAGTGAAATAAAACTCCATTAGGTATTCCTTAATGAGCCACGTTCAAAGGAACTTATTCTCTAATAAGCACCTACATACTTGCTTTAGTGTCTCCACACAAATGATCATGAGATCAATCATCCTCATCCAATGAAGCAAGACAACGTATGTACCAATCTATCCGGATTCACTAATCCCCAATTTAGTAATCCAATGATTGGGAACTATTTTAGTTTTAAAGCTTTCAAAGAATTTATATCTCATTAGAATGATCATCATCATTATTCTAAAAGCATTGCTTAAAACTATGGGTTTATCACATATTATAAAACAGCATCATGTAGATAATTAAAAGCCTTTAATAAATTAATACTTTTTATTAATAAATGAATAAGATTGTTACAAAGTATATGCTTTATCATCAAACATGATTGGCTTGTGTGCATACTACTTTCATCGACAACACATAAATTTAAACATACGTTCGGCTATCCGTGGAAATGTTATTTTTGTGATATTTTAAAATAAGTTGGCTATACGTTCGGCTTGGCTGGAATAAATAAATGGCAAATTGTTGTTTAATATAAACATAAATTTAAACAAATTGTTGTTGATATTCTTTGAAATTGGGACAATTTTGGGCTTCTTATTGTTTTTACTAATATTGGATTCTCTTAAATTGTGTCTTGAATTATAGTTGTGCACATTCTGTTTTGTGTGTTGGGATTATATTTTCTTTGAAATTGGTCAAGTATGCATGCCCTGCGTGCGTGGATAGTCCATATTATAGGGAGACTACTGAATTTTTTTTCATATATAAGTCATAGTCGAGAAAGATAAAGAAAATGACACACTATTAATATGTATGCTATAAGCTAGTATGACTTAGCTTAGAATAGAAAGAAAATGAAAAGTACAAACACAAAAACACAAGCACCATAACTTCAATCACACTATTAATGAGTTGTTTCTAAAATATCCATACTTGTCTAAATCTTCATATATAAGTCAAATGGCCATATATGCATTCGTGTATATGTGTGATGGCAATGAGTATATGTGATGTTTTTGTTGTGTTCAGATATGGATCCTCGAATCATATATAGGAATGCTTAAAGACCATATGTGTTCTATTGTGACCGTTGGGATTTGTGTGTGACTAGTGTTGTTAGATAGTGAGGAGTACATACATTGCCTATAGATAACATGTAAAAATGGTTACCTAAGTTAGGCCAATTCTTGCTTAAAAATCATTGAAAATAAGCTTTATAGAACAATGAACACTAAAATAGTGAATCACCATACCGGACCCCATACACAAGTTTGATAGTCATAATAGGACATAAGAAAGCTACACAAACTAAAGGAACCAAGCCCAAGCCATTTTGAGCATGAGACTTGTTAAAATCACATTTTAAAGCCAAAATGGAATTGTTTTGGACAATTCATAGTACTACGACCTTAAAGGACTATTATGAGTTAGATGATTAAATAAAGTTTGGTGATGCTAAAAGTAACCTTAAGTAACTTAAATATATACGCCTAGACTATCCTAGTGGCCTGAACTATCCTATCCTATTGTCCTTTTGTTTACATACAATTACATATCCCGATGTTCTCTATATCCCCGACATGTTTATGTACCTTTCATTTATAACTTATACTAACATCCTAAATTTTTATTTATAGATGTCTTACGAACTCTGCAACCTGCACGAAAGCGGGTTGGGTTGGCCTGAGCCCTAATCATATGTCAAAGGCCCCGCTAATCCGGGATGATCGCATTCTTATACGATCCGTCCTCTCTCCGTGATATATAGACGTAACTTAAACATCGTGTATATATATATATATATATATATATATATATATATATATATAAGGTTTTAATATAAATTATTGTATATTGTAGTGATTTTCAAGATAGTAAAATTGTGAAGTACATTTCACAATTATCTTTACGAAGCGCCCTCACGCCATGATTACATGGGCGAAACACCTCTCGCCCATAAGGATCTGATTTGAAATTGAATTTCGGTATATTTTTATCACTCGATAGATAATACATAGTTAATCAAATAATATTGCTTAGTAATATAACAGTTTTAATATTATTATTGTTATTTTTATTTGCGAAAACGATATAGATGGACGACCTTACGAGCATCGATTATTGATACCTTATTACAGCGTAAGTCGCGTCTGAACTAAAGATAATTTGAACAAGAACGACAAAAAGCCTGCTTGCAATCTTTGAGATTGACCATCCAGAGACGGGTGAGCGGTATATGCATGAAAGCATAGCCCACGGTGGTGCGCATGGCCCGTATAGGTGCGAGATGTGTGACGATGGAAGGATGAGAGGCTTGGGTCAAGAAAGCGCAAGAGCTACCGCCTCGAATGCAGATCCTTAGGTGTATCGAGGGCTAGAAAAGCAAAAAGGCACGTGTCGGGCGGCGGTATATCACACACCGCAACACATTCTTTGCCGAAATGCGTATGTTATGTTTACTGATCATCTTTTGTACCTAAAATATCATATGTTTACATAATAATATGAGAAATGAACTATAGGAGTCTCGGTCTCAAGGTCAACCTATCAATTGGTTGGATGTGTATGTAGCCACCGCGATGGTCTACACAAAGGCATTGAGGATAAGCGGTAATAAGTTCACTTTATCCTAATATGTTGTTTATAAATTATAACGACATTCTTTAGTATTTTTTATTTATTTTAACTATTTAATTGTTCATCTTCCGACGGAGACACTTATAAGGGCTTAATGAGCAATGGCGCTATCCTGAAGGCACCCGCGTCCGTCGATTGATCAAGAATTATGGGAGAGGCGTCCATCGTGAAGAAAAATTATGTCAAAGGCGAAGGACAAAGACGACGCCTTGACCATCGATGATGCAACAGCTCTCCACACACCGATCTACACGATCGTCGAGTTATCCACCTTTTCATACTCCTGCCGGTGTGTGAGAAGCGATCTGTCGAGATCGTGATCTTCTTCGATATCTTTGGCGGCATCTGCAGATCTCCGAGTCTGATGAGTTGGCGGAAGCGGATGGCGGCAGCAGCGGAGCGAGGCGAGCAAAGCGGCGCAACAACGGGAGGCAGTATATATATATATCGTTTATTGTTTAGCTACATTGTCTTATATGTTTAAAGTCTACGAGTCAATGTCTTACTTATATGTAACATATATGTTTTATTACTTTGATAATTACAGGATCTAATTTGGATGATCCATGAAGCGCTGAACTTATTTTTTTTAGATTTTTAAAGCCTTGTACTCTTTTAGATTCATTCTTTGGACAATTGTATTAGTTTATATGGATGTTTACGATATCGATTATATTGTGTTGGATGAATGTTTTGTATTGTATTGGATGAATGTTTATTCATGGATGAATGTTTTGTATTGTTTTGGATGGATGTTAATATGGATGCTTGTATATATATATATATATATATATATATATATATATATATATATATATATATATATATATAATCGTGTTGGGATTGAAAGCAGTACAAAGCGAGGTTATTTTGGGAAATCAATAAAATAGGCAAAAATTTAAAAAAAAAGCATCGATGATAGCGTCGATCGTTAAAAATATATCGTGATCACGTGAATCTAGCGAATCATTGCGGTCGCTATTATCGGTCATTGACATCGTCATCGACCGTCACACACATGACAACCGACTCAAGATAAGTCATAATAGCGGCGGTATCGATTAAGCTAATTAAATCAGCTAATAATTGATCATTATTGTTGGTGTTGATGTCCTCCAATGACCGGATTATCTGCGACTTCGATCAATGACCGGATCTGATCATGAATAGTAATCATGGCCGTATCTGATCATCATTGATGTCGATGTTGATAAAGCCTTTTTGTTGTAGTGATCTTCATGGCTTTCAACAAGCATCATCCTCATATATGAGATTATTCTTCTCCGCATGTACACTTGCGTGTTGTTCCCTCACCACCGTTGTTGTCCCCATTCCTTCATTGTGTTCATTAGTATCGATGAAGTGTACCACTTGAGTTTATTGTAGAAAGCAAACACCATACCCCAAAATTCACATTCATCACATACAAAATACAATTTTCCCTTCGATGGTTTGTTCGAGTTGACAATTCTTCTGAAGCCTTCTTTCCACATTTACATTTCTAGGTATGTATCGAAGGTCACCATTATTCCATCCTACATGATTGCTTGGCGAAGACATGCCTCCTACTTCACATAATCATCAATGAAAATCTTTAATCGACAATTTAAAGCATAATATTTACATACTAACATGCACATAAAGCAAATGTATACAAGATGTTACTTGACATTTTCACAAACACCTTCCAAGCGCCAAATTTGTAGTAACCCATTGAATCTTGCTAACAAATTACACAACTAAGAAATCTAATGAACAACTGTATAAACATCATATAACGAGTCATACTCATCTTGCTAACAAATTACACAACTAAGAAATCTAAGAAAAAGTCGATTTGGGTAAATTCGTTCTTCGATTTAACTAGAGGTGGTCATTTGAATTTTACCCAAAAAAAAATTCATTTAATTAGGATTTCTAGAACTCAATTGTTGAGTACAGTATAAAATATAAATAAAATAAGAGAGCGCGATTTAGGATACCATTAACGATTATTTCAATATTCTCATCGATTCCATATAAAGAAAATGCGTAATTTTGCAATTTAATTTATTTATTTATTTTGTGTGGAAGTAAAACAAAGTTGTGGGAATTTAAAATCACAAAATCGAGAACACAAACTCAATACTTGGACCACATTCTTGCACTTGAACAATCAAACTAATTAATAAAAGGGCTATTCAATTTATTCATGAATCTTTGGTAATTACGAAAAATCATGACAACAATATGATTGTCTCGGGCCTTTCTTGAGCGATCGGACCTGATAAACATTAACACAACTACAAATAGCATTTAAGACTATTGACCATTAACTCAAGTGCTCAACATTTAAACACCATTTCCATCAAATTCTCCAATTGTAATGGGTAGGAAATTAAATATAATTTTAAAAATTTGAACTTTCCTAGGGGAGACAAATTCAAAAAAGCTGCAAGAGAAATTAAATTTTAAGAAATACCCACTTGGAATAATTAAGCAATCTCAATTGGGTCTCGATCCTTTCCAAGAAATTCAATTTGGTAACCAAAGATCTGCTTAAAATATCAAAAAAATAATGAGGCATATGTACATACAATTGTGTGAGCTTTACGTGTAAGAGACAAAAAAAAAAAGATTACTAATGATTGTGTAATTGAATTTACAGGCGCTTTAGTGGAGGAATTGATTAAAGAGGAATATCCAAGGTCCACATTTCCCATTATTATATAAAGATCGAGACTTTTTTTTCGTAGGGGTGTAAAATGAATGAAGAAAAGGTAAAACACCAACCTAAAAAAAAGAACTAATGGCTAAAGGAGCATGTAAACTAGAAATAAAATTCAAAATGCGAATTAATGTCTCAAAACAGTTCGAAATTTCAAGGGCCCGAGCATAATATAGGAAACAGAGCAAGCGCATCGTTAGGGCTTCGAAACATAATTAGGGCGAAAAAGCCAATTTAGGGAGGATAGGAAAAGCCCTTCTTAGAATCGATGGTCGTGATGAGCAAAATCAAGTCTGTGATCGAACTATTTCTAGGGCTTGGCTTTCTCTTTCTTCGATTTACGCAATCTTACTACATCAACGAGGGTCGTGCTTTCTTGAAAGGGCTTTTCTTCATAAAGGGATTTCAAGATGTAGAGGGATTTTCTAGGGCTTATGTGCAAAATCGCAGAAAGGGCTTTTCAAGTTGGAGAAGGTATCAGTGAGGAGAGAGAATGGGAAAAAAAACACCTTTTATTTATAGTCCTACTTTCTTTAAGGATATCCTCGCTATTTAGTTGTCCTCTTTCTTGAGCAGTCTACATATATATATATATATATATATATTAGCTAGTATTATAGTAGTATATAGCAGTAGTACTGTAGTTACTAGAAGCTAGTAACTACGAAAGGACCCCGCGATTCTTTCCTTGATCAGGACTACTATTGATCAGTGGGCGGACATAGTAATAAATAATAAAACTCAACTAAATTCTGATTTATACATCTTCTAGAAGAATTTTGTCCTCTATCCATCCTCATTCTCTTGCTTCCCCAAGTCCAAACACTAAACTCTACTAATTGTTTACCGACCACTATGTACGGGAGCCTGCACGCATGTCCACGCTTAGCTAATTAATTTGACGCATCAACTATATATATTGCAATTACTTACGTCTTACAAGTTAGGAAATGCTCCTACTTTTGCCTTTTTATTATTCATTTATTATTTATTTATTAAAACATGAAATGTCATAGTACCGTGCTAGATTATAAGCTAGTTATCATGTAAAAAGTATTACCTTCATCGATCTTTAAGAAAAGAGAATTAATACTATTATTGTACTTTTAAAATAGAATATGTAATGGAAGAGGAAATCCACGTCCAAAGTTAATGTTCTTCCTCATTTTAGATGGCCGGATTCAAATTTTAGGAAGTTATCACACTTTTGACCATATACAAACTTAACATATTATTAATTATATCTATTTTAACAAATGTTACATCCTTAGAAGTCGACAAAAAAATTGTAGAATGACAAAAATAGCGAATGAACTTTTTTATATATATAACAAAAATATCAGAAGTTTGAATTTACATATGGTAAGGGAGTGTCACAACTCCAAATTCATTTTCGATAGTGATCACCTCATTCCAGGAAGTTACATTTTGCCACATATTTATTCAGTGAGAACATTGGTCCAAATATTTGGATTTCCAACATTTATATTAGACTTTGGCTTTTAATAAAATCTTTTTTTGCCAATATATATATATATATATATATATATAAATTAATTTGGCATTAATATAAAAAAGAGAGAGAGAGAGAGAGAATCTTTGTGAGGGGCAGTTCCAACAAAAAACAAGACGAAACTACTCAGTAGATGCGCTGCAGTTAACACTGGCCATATATATATATATATATATATATATATATTGGTTAACCCAGTCCAGGCCAACTGCTCTTGCTGCTGCTAGTAAGCATATTAAAGCCTTTGATTTTGGCTTTTAGATAGGGCGGGCTGGATGTGTCATTGATTCAAATCTCAATTTATAACAAAAAAAAAAAATCCAAAATTATCAGACTGATAAAATGGTCTTTTATATCGAGTTCATGCTTGACTCGAGTACAATCAAATGTCGCATGTGGTTCCTTTCAAAACCTGGCCACTAGCTCCTCTATAGGTTTTACATAGTACTAATTGAAGAAGTAATTAAGATTCAGAAGCCTTAACAGCTGCTAGCTAGGCTATGTATGTATGTACTTTTGCAACATATCCTACATAAGAGGAACAAACAAGATAAGTAAATTAATGTGGAGGAATGAAATTAATCCGATCATCGAAACTGAAGTTAATCTGAGAAACTAATGAATAGAATACATTGGAACATATCATCAAAGAAGGTAACTGCATGTATCCCGACCTATATTAATTAATATAAACCATGCTTCCTCGTATTTTAGTACTACGTACTTGTTGATGATCATGTCTTAACTTAGTGGTTAAGAAACATTTAGGTTTTAGGTTCGAGTGATTTATTTCTTTATGTGAGATTTATTTGGTTGTGAATTTATTTTTTTTCTCTTTTAGTGAGTTTCAGGTTCGACACTCACTTAGGTGAGTTTATTTATTTTATTATGGAAAGTTTGTGTTCACTTTTTACGAGGTTTATTTGGTTGCGAGTTTATTTCAGGTTTGACGCTCACTTACGTAAGTTTATTTTATGAAAAGTTTGTGCCCTATTTATGTGATGTTTATTTGGTTGAGTTTATTTTTTCCTCCTTATGGAAAGTTTGTGTCTTTTTTATGTGAGGTTTATTTGTTTGTGAGTTTATTTTTTGGTCTTTTAGTGAGTTTCAGGTTCGACTCTCATTTAATGAAAAGTTTGTGCCCTCTTTATGTGAGGTTTATTTGGTTGTGTTTTATTTCAAGTTCAACTCTCACTTACTTGAGTCGACTCTCCCTTACGTAAGTTTATTTCTTCTATTATGAAAAGTTTGTGTCCTCTTTATGTGAGGTTTATTTAGTTATGAGTTTATTTCTCACTTCTTTAGTGAGATTTGATTAATTCTTCGTGATGTACATGTGCTCCTAAATATATGTTCAAATTTGTCTTTTCAAAGTTAATTTGATGGAGTATTTTAAAATTCAAAATTGAAGTGACTCATTTAACAATAAATTTTATAATTAATAGTTTTATTTAGATAGTTTATAATTTTCATAATTATATTATGTAATAGTAAATTAATTTATATCAATTTTAAATTTAAAATATTTGAAATTAATTTTAAATAGTTAATATTATAAAACAGATGGAGTATATATATATTGTTTCATGGTGGAAGCAGTATATATATGACCAGGGCGTATCTAGAAATCATACCCAACTCTGACAAAATGAACTTTAAAAAAATTACCAATCTTATTTGGTACTCCATCTGTTTTATTATGAGATCGTACTTTGTTGATTTGTAGAAGTTAATTTAAAATATTTTTAAGTTTAAAATTGAAATTATTTATTAAAATTATGAAATAATAAATTTTACCGTGAGTAATACTTTTAAATATTATTTTTATAAATTTCATCATTTTATTGAATAAAATTAAAAGGAATTAATGTTAATTCTGTGTTGGAAAAGGCCATATAGAAATTGACATTAAAAAATGAATTATGATGTTATATATTACTAGAATGGAAGAAGGAATGTTTATTAATATGATCATTTATGAATTATGATGATAATAGAGGATCAGAGACTCTAAATGCCATCAAAACATAATAACTCATCTTTCTTTCTATTCTCTCTCAAAACCCAGCTATATATGGCAATTGCCATACCTGGCTCAATGCTAGCTAGCTAGGCTAGGTCCGCCCATGCCGCTGCCCCTGCCTATATATATATATATATGTCCCTAGCTAGCTAGTTCTGTTTAATTGAAAATGAATTAAACAGAAAACAATTCTGTAGAAGATCTAGAACCGGATGCTCGCTCAATTCAATTTCAGAAAAATACATACATACATACATACTAGTACTGGTAATTAAAGTACGAACGTACTTAGTTTTCTTTTCTTTTCTTTTTCTTTCTGTTTTTTTCACAATAACAATGATAAAAGTAGCTTTTTCTTTTCCTTTTTCACAATAGCAATCATAAAAGTAAACGGACAACAACCTTCAAACATGCATGCATGTAGTCATGTAGATATAGACATATATATATATATATATATATAGTAATACTCCGTTCGTACGTACGTACGTACGTAAAAAAGAATCTAATTCCTAATTCCTAGACGAAAGAGAGAGAGAGAGAATAAAAGAGATAGATTATTAGAATTAAAGATAATTTCAATTCATACGAGCTGAGCAAATTCTGTTACAAAACACAAATTTTAACAACAATGCATCATCATATATTCTCTGAAATCTCATTTCATGGAATTAATCCAAATCCCCGAACAAGAATTCTAGCAGTGTATATTATTATCCATATATTAATTGGATCAAACTAACTTAACTGTCTTAACTACCCTTTGCTCCTCATTCTTCCCCTCCCCTGATCACAAAACCTTAGAGCCAGCTTGGTTCCTTTATGGCCAGACCACCTTCTACACCTTAATTAAGGGCGAGTAAATCTTAATTCGAGCTCAGGCCCATTGATTGTCGATCTCTTCATTACTCCATTTATACTACATGATATCTCCTTAATTGGCTTGTTCCTTAATTACTAGCTAGCTTAATTCCATTTCTAGCTAGCTTTAATTTAGTTATGAAATTAATGGATGCATGTCGCAAATTAAATTCTCACTTCTTTCCTCATTAGACATTTCTTTTATGTATTAATGAATCGACTGAATGCTCACCATGCAACTCCCTTGTTTCACACAGTTCTACAAATTAATTAAGTATGTCAGGGAATTAGACAATTAAAAGAAGAAAAAACACTTACCAAAAATGCAATTAATTTATTTTAATAATGTCGATATAAATTTGTATGAGATACCAAATAAAATGCTAGTTTAATAAAAACTAATTATGTTTCCAACTCAAGCCTAATTAAATCTACTAGATACTAGAGGTCGGTCCAAGGCTTGCAGTCTTTCTTTCTCGATCCACAAAGCATTTGTTCCTCTGTTAGTTAATTTCCTGTGTGTATCAACTTGCATGCATGGCCCAAAACAAATTAAATACTTAATTAATTCCCTCGATCCATTCAAGTTTTTGGGCACATAATATTGAGAGATAAAAACTTACTCTTTATAACTCTTAATTCCTTTTTCGGTATATGAATGAAAACTCCACAAATTTTCTTCACGCACTATCATCCATCTATCTATATTATAATGCCGGAGGAAGAAATGATAGCTTTTTTTATGTAAAAAAACAAAAGAAACTAACTTTCTTTATTCATTTTACCTTTTCTTTTTTCTTTTCTTTTTTTTTTCTCTCAGCTCTTATTTTTTTAGCATTCTATTTTCTCTCATTTAACACACGTAATGTGAGTCGTGTAAAGATCAATTTTAAATTTTTAGAGTCAATCCGAAATAATTTTAAATCTAAAATTGATGTGTGAATTATTTAACTTTTAAAAATAATAAATCTTGTAATTATTAGTAATTTTTCGATAGATTACTATTTTCATCATTTATTGCCTAAAAGCGCGCGAAATGAATGAATTCACATTAGTTTTGAATATAAAAATGCCTTAAATTTACATTAAAAGGTAAAAACTAATTATATATTTGAAATATATACAAGGATATAAATGACGTTTTGATGTTGGAAGGTGAAAACGTAAAAATTGAACATCTTAAAACAATAAGGGACTAGAAAGTGTCCGAAAAAAACTTACCTGAGTGCTTTTCAATATAATTGAGTGACTGATTTACTAAAAGTTAATAATGTTAATTGTACTTTTCACTAGCAAAAAAGAAATTGTTAATTATAGTACTACAACTATTTTAGTCAACTAATTAGCCTTTCCTCTTAGTCCAAACTTGTAGACTAATAATGACATGATACTGACAAGAATATTCATAAAGATCAATTCGAATTAACACCGAGTTAACTATTCGTGCTTTTGAACTAATACCACTTAAGTTGAGTGCAAACTGTACAAATAGTCAAGGACTTTTTCGGCTTAAATTTAAGCAATATATAATTGGTGAAATACTAGTCTAACCTTTTAAGTAAAGTTCGTTTATCCTTCTGTAATTATAATACCAATAATAAACATACGGTAGCTGCTAGAACTTATTGTCTGCCATTACCCACCTATGACATAATAATTTGGAAGGATCAACTTCTCTCTCTCTCTCTCTCTCTATATATATATATATATATATCCGGATCAATCAATCATCTTTTATCTTCTACTTCACCATGTCTTTCATCCCTTACTTTAAGATACGGACTGACGGATTGGTTCGGTTATCTGACCGTCGTCTATACTTTTAATGACGCTTATATGTTGTCAAATCGTTAAAAGTATAAACGACGGTTAGATGACCAGAAACTGTCATTTCGACCGTCGTTAAAGGGGTGGCTAATGATAATGAATAAAAGAATATATTTGATTTCTTCTTATACTATATATATATATATATATATATGTTCTTGATCTGCATTAGCAAATAAGGATTAAGCATGTGCGTGGGTCTCTTAGATAACTACCTCCACCTAGGCAAACCAGTATCGTACGAGATCCCTGTAAAATAAAATAAACCTTAAACAATCATGCAATTAACATTTAATATCTTTTATAAATATTGAAAATTTCAAATTTGAATTTCACAAGGAAATTAGTACATGGAGATGTTGTTGATACATGTTGGAATTAGTCCAATTATGAATTTCTAAAATATATTCATATAGTCATACCAACCCTAAGGCCTCCATTGACAGTACTGAATATTATGATAATGTACTTCAATAATATAATTATCCTAATACACACATTTTTGGGGCACGGAGATTTTCACATAGTGGCAGATGAATCTTCATTAAGTCCACTATAAAAGCTGAATTTATTTTCTTACCATTTTATAGAATCAATTGTAAGAGCAAAGTTTGGTGCATCGCTTTAGTCTAACTTAAAGTTTATATATTAATTAGTATTATTTTATAATCTATATTCTTGTGCAATATAATACATGTAATGCAAGAAGAGAATTTAGGCTATTACATAAAATTTTTAAATATCCTTATTTTGGAATTTTAAATTGCAAGGTATTGCGGGAATTGAGTTTAACTACAAGTTAATATCCTATCCTACCGATCGAATTACGTGGGTTTTTTTTTTGATCGGCAAATTTTATTAAAGCCCAAAGCATTACAACGTAGCCATTCCAAAAGATTTGAATAGGGCACCAATGGGAACTACAAAACGCACTAACACTGTGTTGGTAAATTTTATTTGAGGCGAATTTAAACACCAAAAAAAATAATAATAATAATAATAAAAAAAAAGCAATGCACCATTGAAACTCCATCGATTCCTGTTATCTCCTTACGAACTCCTGCAAATCTAGCTACGATGAAGGTAGAAATTAGTCCACTGAAGTTGTTACTACATAAAATCCCCATCCAACTCTATCAGAGAGTCCACCTCAAAAATTCAAACCAAAATTAAATCTGAAAAACTTGTCAAACTGAAGAATTAGTAACCGAAACCGAAACTGAAACTATTCTGACAAACATTCAACTTTTTCAAAGTACTTGTTTAGACATTAATCATGGGTGCAAATTAGGGTTGAATTGAATGCTAATAACCTAATGAAATAAAAGGCGAAAAAATGAAATCGGAAAAAAAAATGTGCGAGACTGCGAAAAGCCTCCACGTGTCCGGCGAAAGACTCGTGGAAGCGGACTCGTTTTGGGAATTGATTGAGGATTGGATTGGTGGCTAGAAGAACGAGGGCAATATGGGCATTACTCGAAGGACTAAAGGGTATTTACGGAATTTCCACGAAGGCATGTGCCTTGCACATGACTACTTTCGAAAAAACCTATAAATACCCTTCCATTCCATTTGGAAAGGGACTTCTCTGGAGGCCCGAAGACTTGGAATCTTGGAAGATCAAAGGGACTCTTTTGGTGACTTAAAGGCTTGGAGATTCCACTAAAAAAGCACCAAAGGGGTTTGGACATTCTCTCAACTTGAAGGACTCGAGAGGCTCTTGGAATCCTGTTACCTAACACGGTTCCGGATTCTAGGGATTACGCCACGCGTCGTTAGATGTCGCCCACACTGTCGTTCTCCCTCTTGATCAATCAATCAATTCCGTACTTTTAGTGGATTTCTCTCCTCCTCGTGACACGAAACCCCTAACCTAGCAGTGCGATTTCCTTGCCCACATTTCTTTGGCGACTCTGCTTGGGGAGGTGTAGAATTCGTGAAGGTATGCCTGACTTCGAAGTGGGAGAACTACGGGAAGAAGCTGCTTCACCAACAAACGACATTACCTCACGGATCCGGTTCAAGGCAAAGCCACTCAAGCTTTCCAAGTATGAGCACAGATTTTGACCAACCACTTATTGAAGGCGCTTGAAAGGAAGTTCGACATCACCACATATGGCGATCAACAACAAACCAACGAAAAGCAAAGGCGAGGATGCGGTGGAGACCCGACGAATGATGTGCAAGCTGGAGATGCTCAAGAGCATTGAAGGAAGCACGAGAAGAAGGCAAGGAATGATGATGGCCGTGATCTTTGGAAATCGAGAGAGAAGCAGAGGAGATGGGGAATTTCCGCCATCGGTTGATCTGATTCCCACTTTCGAGGCCATGTTCCCGGGAAGTTTGCATGGGGAACAAGCGGTGTGGAAGACAACAATAATGGTAGCAACAACAAAGAGAACCACATTGTACCTCCATTAACGGAAAATCAATTGGTTCGAATAATCAACTTGGAAGCCCGAGCGGTGGTGGCGTGCCCTGACCTAGGATGGAAGCAAGCCCGACCTCGAGCGAAACATCATCTCGACTCTTATTCCATCATTTTCCACGGTCTGAATGCCAACCATTCAAAGCGATGTCCGGTGAATGAGCGTGACTTCCACGGTGCGGTATTTCGTGATGCAAGTGTCCATCGACCAATTTCTCTACCATACACCACCGCCGATCGTCGTGATATATCCACAACACCCCGGAGAGTTCACGCTTCTGAGCCGTATGTGTGACGAAGGATGATATGATTAGCGTGATCGATCAACCCAGACAGACATCTCGACCCTCGGGCTGGACTTTACTCCTCCTTACCACTGCACATTCGGAGCAACCTTACCCAATAGGGTATATTGAGCACCCATGATTTCCAAAATCTGACGGGGAAAAAGAAATGCTAGGGAACATATTGCCCGTTTGTAGAGTCGATGTCTCAAGTGGCTCGGATATGATGAAGTGAACAACCACAACTTGTTGATCACGGGAATTCAACAAGACTTTGTGAACAGATGCCTTTAGTTGGTACTACTGATTTGGAGAAGAATTGATCCATGATTGGGATGACTTAAAATTACAATTTTTCAAGAAATTTTTCTATATGCGAAAGCAGGTAACCATTGTGGAGCTTATGCGGTTCAGCGAAACCAAATGAGGAGTTGTCGATTATGTTGTGAGGTTCGGGGCGAACGCGAAGTCTGTGAGCCGATTGAAGAAAAGAACTTA
The DNA here is from genome assembly GCA_020205615.1 of Panax quinquefolius. Taxonomy (NCBI): domain Eukaryota; kingdom Viridiplantae; phylum Streptophyta; class Magnoliopsida; order Apiales; family Araliaceae; genus Panax; species Panax quinquefolius. Next base: position 996,451 of record CM035152.1, read on the forward strand.
GTCGACATTTGCAACAATGGTGCCTTGGATTCTTTCAAGCCCCCCTCATCACCAGGCTTGTGATTCCTTGCGACCCTCTCATCTTTTTGCACAAGACTTGGGAGGAATCGTGACATTGCCCACTAACCATCGACGGTTACATGGAAGGCGAGGGGCGACAAGCGTGGCTTTGGGCGACTCTCGATCAAAACCAAACCCCCAAGAAGCGAAGGAAAAACAGAAAAAATTTAGCAAAAGCGGAGGAAAAGCTGAAGACAAATATCTGAAAGCCGGTCCGGAGGCTATCACGTATAGTGAGAAAGCATTGAGGGTTTTGTATGAACAATGGGTTGAACATGGGTGGTGAAACCCCCCAGGCCTAGATTTGCGGTGTGGAAGAAATAAAGAGAGACCGGACTTACATGTATTCCACCAATCTGCGGGACACTCAGCGATGGATTGTTATAGCTGCGGAGGATATTCCACGAAAAGGCGGCAAATGGGGAGATTGAACTTGGAAAAGAAAGTAGTGTTCATGACAAGCCATTGCCCGAACCACAAAGGAAGAAGCGTGCAACCTTTGTTATTCACAACCACGGGCCCGAAGTGGAGATGATGATGGAAGAAAAGGAGGAGTGTGATCCGGACTGCGGTGGCGGCATTGATGAGCGGAGCCAAGTTGAAAAATTTTTTGATCGGATAGGATTGGCGAGGAAGCGAGGATTGAGGCAACGGGGCAATTATCAAGGTTCTTGAAAGCAGGGAGACTTGCGTGGCCATAAGCAAAGGATTTATGAAGGCGATGGAGGAAGAAGAAAATAAGATATCTTTCTCTAAAGGCGATAGAGATAAGATACCCATATGAGTAGTTGTATGTCACAATGATGTCAGCGGCATTGAGGTCTGCGGAGGGCATTTATTGACAATGGGCGTCTGTAAATATTATGCCTACACTGCAGTGTTCAAGCAGTTGAGCTGCTTGGGAGAAGAAGATTGTGAAGGAACAAATGAACATTCTGGGATTAAGCATGATCAAGCACGAGAACCCTAGGACACGTTAAGGTGGACATGCGAGTTGGGAAGATTCGAGGGCTGTAATGTTCCATGTTCTTGAGGTGGATGCATCATATCATGTCTTCTTTGGGAAGGGTTTGGCAAAAGCGACTACGGGGTGGTACCCTCGGTCTTTCATCAATGCCTTAAAGCTATTTGGAAAGGAGAGAAGTGAAGGTACCGTGACTTCGGAATCCCTTTGGACGGAGGAGGCACACATCATTTGAAGCAACTTTCTTTGATGATGTCGTTTGAAGAGGAGAGAACAGTTACAAGACACGATTCCCTAAGACTAGCAATTTGGGAGGAAGTGCGGGAAAGATAAGTTCGTGCTGCGAGAAAAAGAAAAAAAGAAGACCTCGAGCGTGGAGAATGTTCTAAAAATAAGAAGCCGATGGAAGAAGGAAGAAGAAAAAAAAAAAGGCAATGAAATCCACGAAGATGCGAAAATATAATAAATGTCAAGCGGTTGGCACAATCGAGGAGGGCGAGAAGAGCGAAATGGGAGAGGTTGTTAAACAGGCGGAAAATGGTGTGTTTCGATTATGGCGATCTGAGGGGAAGAGCCCTTGGAAGTGTGTGAACCAATGGCTCGGGAGGTGTCCCCACTCCGTGATAATGAAGAAGAAGAAGAAGCATGTCAACGAAGGTAGAACCGACTCGAGATGCTTGAGGATAGGCGAAACCTCAACAAAATGAATTAGAGGAAGTTAATTTGGCAATGAGAGAGGAAGGAGCATGAAGGCCGAAACTTATGTCGACAAGGAATTGGATGTTAAGCGAAAGGAGAAGCTTCGTACTGATTATTGCGAGAATATAGGGATGTCTTTGCTTGGAATTACTGACGAGATGCGGGAATTGACAAGGATCTTGTGGAGCCTGATCTAAACATAAGTCAGGGAATGAAGCCCGATGCAAGCACCTCATGACTATGCACTGAAGTAGAAACTCAAATAAAGGAAGAAATCGAGAAGTTCTTTGGAAGTAGGGTTCATCAAGCGATTCAACATCGATATGGCTATCGACATTGTCTGCGGTAAAGAAGTCAAATGGGCATGACTCTGAATATGTGTGGATTTGAGAGATTTGAACAAGGCATGCCCAAAGGACATGTACCCATTACCCAACATAGACACTTTGGTAGATCTGACGGCTAATCATGAGATGATGTCATTCATGGGCCGGGTTTGTGGGTTCTGATCGAGATAAAGATGTCAAGTAGAAGATCACGAGTTAATGACCTTTTCGTTACCCGTTTGGAAATTTCTACTATGTAGTAATGCCATTCGGGTTGAAAAATGCGAGGCAACTTATCGAAGGCGATACGCGCCATATTTCACGACATGATTCATGATATAGTGGAGGACTACGTAGATGACATAGTAGTGAAATCCAAGAAGGCGATAACTTCATGTGGAGGACTGAGGAAAGTGTTGAAAGGTCTGCGAAGGTATAAGTTGAGGATGAATCAGAAGAAGTGCGCCTTTGGGATGATGGTTTGGAAAATTCTTGGGCTTCTTGGTGCCTGATAGAGGCTTAGAGGTGGACCCAAGCAAGGCGAAAGCAATCACGAGAGATGCCCCCCACAAAAAGCAGCGAAAGCAGTTGAAGAGCTTTACAGGGAAAGTTTCATACATGAGAAGATTCATGCCGGCGTTAAGCAGAGTCCACGAAACCTTTTGGCAAATTGCTAAAAAAGGAAAGCCTGATGGGATGAGGGCAAAACCAACAACGAAAGCGTTTGAGAAGGTGAAAAAAATTTTTGGCTTGAACCTGAAACAATGGTAGTGCCCTGAAGAGAATCTGGTTGCGGTTGTACATCACATCTACCAAAAGTCCATAGGTGGATTGATCACGCGGGAGGAGGAGGAGAAAGAAACACATATATTACATTAGCGGGATAATCAGGGGCCAGGAAACCGGTATTCACAAGTGGAGGCATTGTCTAGCATTGGTATTCATTGCGAGAAAATGCGGCATTATTTTTTTAGCACCACGAAATAAAGCTTGCAACAAAAAGCCCGATCGAATCGGATACCTATTAACTAAGCCGACATTAGTAGGAAGACACGCCGGATGGATGATGATTCTTTGATCGACATCAAATGTGTAACAAGAAAGGCGTCCGATGTCGAGCCTTGGCGGAACCTGTTTGGCTCAATTTCCAAATGGAGAATATGAACCCCCTTACGAGGATCTTAGGGTGAAGAAGTAGAATCAATCGAGTTGAAAAATGAGGACCCGAGAATGGTGGAGTTTGGCTTTTGATGGATCATCCATGAAGAAGGTAAAGCGCGGAGGCGAGGAGTGGTGTTGACCACTAAAGAAGGAAATGAAGTGGCCTTGTCATACAAATTGGATTTCCGCACACAAACAATGAAGCGAGAATATGAGGCGTTCATACTAGGATTGTTGGCGACTCACGAATTGGGAGCCAAATATCTTAAAGTAAAGGGAGATTCAAACCTCATAGTCTGACAACAGATAAGAGGCCAATTTGGAGTGAAGGAACCTATCTTGGCGCCATATCGAGCTTGTAGCACAAAAGGTGATGGAGGCTTTCAAAGAAGGTGGTGATTGAATATGTGCGAAGGGCCAGAATAAACAACTTTGATGCACTAGCAACAGTAGCATCTCGAGTCTATGTCGAGGTGAGAATTTGGATGTAAAGGTAATGAAGAGAACCCTCCCAACCACGATGCTAAATTTGTTCCCCAAAGACATAATAGATGATTGGCGTCGACATCTCCAATCGATTGAAAACAAAGGAGGAACAATACCTCTGGTAAAATTCTGAAATGCTGACATCATCAAAGGTGTCTTGTATCACAAAGAAGCGGATGGTGTGTTGACCACGATGCTTAGGGGCGGCGAGCGGATAGAGTCTTACAGCGGTGCATGGCGAGAAGCGTGGATTAGCGGAACATAGAGCTTGTATCGTGAGGCTGCGGCGTCGAGGGTATTATTGGCTGAAATGAAGAAGGAAGCGGATGCCCTACTGGCGCTTGATGTGTTTCATGCCAAGAATACCACAGGGAGGATGAATGCGCCTTCATTGAAGATATAGTGGATTGGCGAATCCTTTATGGGAGTTCTTGCAAAGCGGGACTCTTAAAATAAAAAAAGAAAGCCTTGATTATAATCGAGAGAAGTCATGGCGTTTCTTCTTACGGAATGGAGAATTGTTTAGAAGGGGATTGATGGCGCAAGCCCTACGATTATGCGGAACTAGGTGAAGCGAAAGATTTGGTTTACCAAATGCCTGAGGATGAACACGAGGGGGAGCAGAGTTATCTGAAACAACTTATCGATCATGGTTACTCTTGGCCAAGATGGAGGAGATAGTCTAGAATTTGTTAAAAAGTGCCACATTTGTCGAATACATGGAAACTTGATCCATGCTCCGTGAGTGGATTTGCGAACCATGGCGACACCATGGCCACTTTCATACATGGGGAATGGATCTTATAGGTCTGTTCACCCTAATTCCAAGGGTAACATATGGATTTTAAGCGCCACTTAGAGATGTACACAAAAAGTGGGTGGAAGCGATACCCTTGAAGAAGGCCACGGGACCGGCGGTGGCCAATTTTATCAAGGAGCACATCATTTGCCGTTTGAATCCAGAAGATAATTTTATCGGATAATGGAACTCCTTTCATCAATAGGGATGTCAAAAATCGATGGAAAGATCTGAATTGAAACATTACAAGTCATCACCATATTACAGAAAAAGCGGACAGACAACGAGGCTACTGAAACAAAACCTTGATAAAAATTTTATCAAAAACCTGAGCGATCATCCAGAAGACATGGCGAACAATTACCAATAAGCGTTATGGGCATATCGAACTTCAAAAAGGAAGCCTCTGAGTGAGACCCCATATCTTTGGTTTATGGTGAAGAAAATTTGTTTTGCCCATGAAATAGAAATACCTTGACTCGAATGAGACTTGAAGCTTAGTCGAGGAAGAAAACCGACCAATGACCACAGAGCATTAGTTGACTTTTCGAGATAAGGCTAAAGAAAAGCTTGAGCAATACCATGAAAAAGGCTGCGACGACAATCTGATCTGCATGATGGTACCACGACCAATTTTGGTGGGGACTGGGTACTCAAAAGCAATGACTCAAGTCGTGAGGGGACCCCCCACCAAATTTTACCCCAAATGGGAAGGCCCATATAGAGTGCGAGATCTCTCTAAGCGGGTATTGCAAGATATCTCGTGTGGATCGAATCTTTGTCTCGGGCCCATTGAACTTGAAGTGGGTAAAGAAATATTACACATGAGAAGAGCATCACAAAAAGTTATACTTTCAACTTCAAAAGTAATCGAGGCACGACTAAAAATCTGACCCTTGGAAGTTACACTTTCAAACTTCAAAAGTGATCGAGGAACACGATTAACGACCCTCGGCGATTTACACTTTCAACTTCAAAAGTGGTAGAGGCACACGTTTAAGCCCTCGACCAAGAAAGTTACACTTTATCTTTAAAAGTGACAAACTTTATGCTTTATTAAATAAAAGCAAAAAAGTTACACTTTACCTCTAAAAGTGGCAATCGTTATGCTTTCTTCGACAAAAGCAAGATTTACTAATGAAACGTTATGCTTTTAGTTAAAAGCAATTTTATTATCAATAAATTTACAAACTTTCACTTTTACTTGAATATTATTTTTAAATTTCTTAAGAAAAAGAGTATAAAGTCAAGTTTTGGTTTGTGAAAACTATATATACATGTTTTGATAAAATTCATATTTACTTGTGGTTGTCTTTTAATATTAATTTGAATAACTTGAGATTGATGATAAATATTGAATTTTAAGGAATCATTCAAATTAAAAGCAATCAACAAGGTTGAAGAAACTACATTTTGATAAATGAAACATGTGTAAATGAGTTTAAAAGCGAAAATCGAAAAAAAACTACTACTGACAAGTTATGATCTAAAGGCGAAGACATATCAAAGCTGAAGAGGAGGCATAGCTAAAGCTTCCAAGTCGACAATGGCGCATCTCGAACCTTAAGATTTGCGACTTTTCGGCTCCTTAACTTGTTGGGTGAGTTACTTCTATGTCCGTCATTTGGCACTCCACATCCACGAAATTTAGCATTTAGATCCGAAAGCTGGTCCTCTAAATCTTGAGGCTGGATCTTGAGGTTTGTTGGCGACTTCATCAAGCTCGAAAATTTGCCTTTGAAAGGAATCATCTTCACACTTACGTCAATGAACCTCCGAGCGTGGTGAAACAAGATTAAAACTTGATTTGAGAAGATCCGATCTAACACGAAAGGAGACATGTCAACACCCGACTTCAGGTCATTCACATCATCACTAAACCTCTTGAGTCCTCGGCTCGTAAGGAATATAAAGGCAGTGTGCAACCCGAAGAACAAGGCTTGCAAAGGCTGATGCAGGAAGAAGGTTTGGGTGGAAGGCATCTTAATAATCAATCGATCAAGTATCTGCGGAAGCCAGAGCTAGGAGGCGCTCCAGATTTTCTTGACTAGGAGATGATATCGAAAACCCCTCCACGGAATAAGATCCCCACTTGGATTGAAGGAAGCTCTGGCGAAGCCACTTTAGAAGCGCCACCATAGAATTTGACAAGACAAGAGATGGAGGATCGGAAAAGATCTTTGTATGGTGATGATTCCTCGAAGCCTTGGCCACACGGAGGATAACCAAAGGTCACTATAAAGGCGAGTGGGCGACATCCGGGATGGAGAACATCAAACAAAGCTAGGGCCTCAGCGAGCGAAGCAAAATCTTTCATCTTCTCACTCTGAAAACAAAAATGTCAAAGCATAATATATTATAAAAAAAAAAAAAAAAAGATACTCACAATATATTGAAAGAAAGATACTCACAATATAGCCAATGGAAAAGGAGGGGAGATGCCACGGAGGCAGGGAATGTCATTTAATCCACCCAAAAGTACTATCAATAAAGCCCTCTGATCGATCACTAACTTTCGGCGACTCATTACAGGAGGATAGACATCAACAATAGTCTCGGAAGGATTCCCCTCGAGGAGGTAGGAGCCTTATTAGCATCTTTAGGCCCATCGTATGGAGAAATCATAGGAAGGATTGAAGAAATCGATGTATCACCCACAATGGGGACTTGGGCTTACATCGGATAAAGTGTCTTTAGCATCAAGGCTAACACATCATTATCTGAAAGAAGGCGACTCGACACCAATAAGGATAGGTTGAGAAGGCTCACGGTAGCGAAACCATTGCGCACTACCTCGTGTGTAGTACGAAATAAACCCAGAGAGAACATCATAATCCTCTTCATTGACCTCTGCAATCGAAAATCAAAAAAATAAATACATAAGGAAACACGAAAGCAACTATCTGGAGGATAAAAATATATATATATATATATATATGGAAATCACAAAAAAATTTACCAAATTTCTCGTTGCTTCTTGGCCAGGACCCTCATTTATTGGCATCTTAGAACTAGCATCATCGAGAGGACGTTTGATGATGGCTTTAAGCGAAACCTAATAGCAGACGACTAACAGGAACCACGATAGAAGTAATAGGAGGATCCACCTCGAGAATCGATGAGTGGTAGATGCTTTACGCTTTAGAGCGGGTGATTCTCATTTCCTCGGCACGAGAGGATCCTTGGGAGGAAGCGAAGGAGGTATCTGTGATAGAGATGCATGAGGCGAAGCCGTGGTGGAAGACTCCAGGAGGTAGTAGGGACATGTGCACGAAGAATAGTTGGGTCACTTGAGGATGAATGCCTCTTGACCAGGGGATGAGAAGACTTAAGCATCGAGCCTCACGCTCGATGGCCGACTCTTGGTTGACCAGCGTTACGAGCGGATAGTGGTCTTAGGAGAACATATAACAACTTGGCCCATTGGAGCGTTCGGGAATAAAAGCGGTAGAGAACAAATCAATATCATCCCCCATCTTTTAAGATTGACACCTTGATAATTACGCTCATTTGGTAGTATATCGCCCAATCAAGAATCATTCGGTATAATGAAAAAGGAAGGGATTTATGAGGAGCATTTGGAGGCCTTGGAAATGCCCACGTAAAGAGGAGAGGTAGAGACAAAGTTGAGAAGGGCGGTCTCATAAGTCTCTGACAAGTGTGGCGAAAAGGCACTCACGGTCAAATCAAGCGCCTCGTGACCTGTGAGGAGAATAAAAGCCTGATGCAAAACCATTATCTTGACGAAGTAAGGAAGCTCCGTGGCAGAAGGAAGGCGAACCAAGACAACGAAGAACCACTCGATTCGATTTGATATCTCGAGTAGGAGCGAAAGTGATGCTATAGAAGTGGGGCGGGGCGACGACCACCATATGCGAAACAATAGTGTATGGGCGAAATTTGTAAAAGCATGAAGAATCATCGATAAAATGTCGTAAATCTGAATTAGATCGGTGATCGATCCGGTAGTTGTCACGAGGAACAATGTTCTTGATGAAGAAGGATCTGAATCTGCTTTTCTTCTTAGGAAAATGTGCGGGAGTAGAATATCTCAAAAAGTGCTCGAAGAAAAAGATTTGAAGAAAGGAGCGGGGGCGAAGCAATTTCGTCATACACGAGTAAAAGAAACAAAAAGATTAATAAGAAAAAAAATTGCGATGTGAAAGGCAGGTTAATAAAAATATGAAAAATGGATACCTCCCAGCGGTTCCTTCATGGCGAGAATAGTTTAGATCGAAACGGCGATCTGATGTTCCTAAGAAGAGAGGCGAGAGGAACATTTAGACCTCGAGATAACATAGAAGCTAAACCAAACATGCGAGTCGAAGGACCATCTCTGAGGAGACAGGGAAAAATGAAGCGGGATAACCACATAGCCAAATAAGCGGCTAAGGGAAAAGGCGAGGCTCTTACATGGAAAGTGAGGACAGGACTTGTTATAGTCGAACTATTTAAAATGTCAAATTGATAATCCACTGAAGAAGTAAGCGCACCAAGATAACCGAGAATTCTTTTTTGGTTAGAAGTCTCAAAGTTTGGGAGGAGCATGTCACCACAAATCGCGAGATATAATTGGGAGCTCGCTTGGAAGCTTCATTAAATAAGCGATACACTCAACATCTCTAGAGAGCAAAGCTAGATATACTTCTGAGGAAGCCGTCTGCAACAATGAGGAAGGCTACAAGATATAATCTAGAATGAGTTCATACTCTAAAAAAATATATATATATATATATATAAAAAAATAAATATAAAAAAAATAAAAAAAAAAAAAAAAAAAAAAAATAAAAAAAAAATAAAAGATTCTTGGTAAATGGCATAAACGTCCTCAGAGTTGGGGTGAACTCCCCCAGCGGTGACAAATGTACATGTGGAAGAACACCAAGCGTGAAATCAAGGCGGTAAGAGCATCTTGGTCACATCGGATCGAAGATCCTCATATTGAATCTGACATAAAATGTCGACCCTCTTGGTATATCCACATAATCGAAATTTGCGAGAACCTCGTCGGTCCAATGTTGCCACCCCGAAGGCGATTGGATGAGTCGGATATGAAATGAATGGGGCTGTGAGGGGTATTCTGTTTTTCTATACACATCGAGGAATCTGGCGAGCGAGGAGGAAAATTGTCTAAACTTGCATGGCCGTAGCATATAGAAATAAGCACCTTTTCTCGGGAGGAGGAAAGGTTATCGATCATAATTCTTCACTTGCTCCCGAAAAGCGTCGGAAGACCCATAAAGGGCCTTTCCCCAATCGTAGATGAAAGGAACCTCCTTAGTAGTTTTGAATTACGTGGAGCGTTCACTGGAGTTGGCTGCAACAAAAAATATAACATGAGAATTCTAAAACAAGGAAAGAAAGTGAATGAGCATTTGAAATTAAGTGCTTACCATAACAAGAGAGAGGTATGAAACTTAAATAAGAAGATTGGATTTGGGAAAGGAAGATCACGGACACCTTGGATTCGGAAAGGAAGATCACGAACACGAAAGAAGAAAAAGAGCACAAGCATTAGGGCTATTCAAATAAAAAGGGTAAAAAAGAAGAATGCGGGGAATGTGAAAAAAGAGGCCATTAGGTCGGTTCCCTAAGGATTGACCCGTAGGATTTAGCCACCTAAGGAGCTCTCCCTCTTACATTTAACTTCTCCTTACTCGTCGAATCAAGCGATTGGAATGAATTCTTCTCCTTGCGGGGTTGTCCTTTCTTTCAAAATATCAAGGCGAGGACCTTGTTAAGGAAAATGGCTCGGAATAAATTCCTCCTCCTTGCGGTGTTCCTTTCTTCCGAAATATCCAACCGATGACCTTGTTAAGGTGAAATGGCTCGGAATAGATCCTTCCTCCTTGCGGTGTTCCTTTCTTCCAAAATATCAGAGCCAATGACCTTGTTAAGGTGAAATGGCTCGGAATAGATCCTTCCTCCTTGCGGTGTTCCTTTCTTCCAGAATATCCAGAGCCAATGACCTTGTTAAGGTGAAATGGCTCGGAATAGATCCTTCCTCCTTGCGTTGTTCCTTTCTTCCAGAATATCCAAGCCAATGACCTTGTTAAGGTGAAATGGCTCGGAATAGATCCTTCCTCCTTGCGTTGTTCCTTTCTTCCGAATATCAGAGCGATGACCTTGTTAAGGTGAAATGGCTCGGAATAGATCCTTCTCTCCTTGCGGTGTTCCTTTCTTCCGAGAATATCCAGGAGCGATGACCTTGTTAAGATGAAATGGCTCGGAATAAATCCTTCCTCGTTGCGGTGTTGTGGTTCAAAAAAGAAATACTACAATCACTTGAAAAGAGAAATCGATGAAACAATTAAGAAAAAATTAAACAAAAACATCAACCAACAAACAAACAATCGATCGACAAAATAAAATAATTATCGTGAAAAAAAGTTTGAAAATTCCAACTAAATAAAAAGAATTATGAAAACAAAGATATACTCTTTAGCCACAATAAAAGCGTGGATTATCGACAATATATCGAATTTATAATCCAAAAAGAGCTCGGACCCTTACTTTTTATTATCAAATTCCAATAGCGAAAGGAAGCAAATGTCATCACAATGATGATGATGAGATTGCACCAGAACCACTAGTTAAGATGAAGTAACCCAAAAAAAAAAAAAAAAAATAAATAAATAAATAAAAAAATAATAAAAAAAATAATAATATAATAAAAAAATAAATAAAAAAAATAAAAATAAAAATTAATTAATTAATTAATTACAATCATGTAAAAAAAAAAAAAAAAATGAAGCGATCACGAATTATTAAACCTTACAGTCATAACGATTGTAAGATTTGCACAATACCACTACTCTTTCTTAAGTAAAAGAAAAAAAGAAATCAAGAAAATAAGAAAAGTGATTAAAACATATCTGAAGGCTTCTTCAAATCATCATGAATAAATTTGGAATATGATTATGTCTTATATATATAACCTTCTTTTGCTAATCAACTGCGGGAATTATTTTAGTCTACAATTGCTTAATCTCTGCGAGTCACTTTTAGTCATAGAAAATTGACATGGTCATGTATCTAATAATTAATCGGGGTAGAGACAAAAACATCTTTAATTAAAAAAAAAAAAAAAAAAAAAAACATTACAAAAAGTATTGTTTAAAGAGGATCTGATTGTACTCATCTCACATGTGGCTACCTTTTGGAATAGACATAAAACATCATGGCGGTGTTTGATAAATATCTTTAGTCTCCCAATACGGTCTTCTTTGTAATTAGAAACAATGAAGTTGCTTTTGTTCTTAGTCGATTAACGATAAGATAGTGATCGATAAGCGGCGAGGATCTGAAGAAGGAAAATTGAGGTTGATGGGAAGGAATGATTAAAGAGTATATATATTTGATAACCTATAAACTTTTAATCCCCAATTGGAGCAGGAGAAATATTATAAAAAAAAAAAAAAAAAAAAAAAAAAAAAACGAATCTGCTTTTTTTTTTGTTAACTTAAATTTATACAATATATATATATATATATATATATATATATATTATAGAAATAAATATTATATTACTAAATAGGAATGATTTGATTTTGTTTCCAAAATAATAAGAATGGTTTAATTTTCTATAAAGAAGGATTTGATCTTATAAAATAAGATTTGATTTTATTTGACAAATATATAATTTATTTAGTTTGATATATGTATATATACATATAAAAATTAATTTGAAAAGCAAAGATTGTCTTTAGGTTTGGAAAGATTTTTAATATATTGTGGGAGAGCTCTTACAGGGTCCCTCTCCAAAATTTTTGGTTTTCGGGACTTGCGAAGCGAGCTCATCATTGTTCGAAATTGAAACATGACTCAAAGACTTGAAGAAATTTGCACGATCACCACTCAAGAAGGTGTGGTAGCGTCTGAGGGGGCAAATGTGAGTCCATGGACAAATTAGGGTTCACATGACCTAATTGAATTGAATCTGTGATTAGGGTTCCATGGCTTCATTAAGGGTGCAAATTAGGGTTAGCATAACCTAATGAAATAAAAGGCGAAAAAGTCGGAAAAAAAAATGTGTGAGACACTGCGAAAAGCCTCCACGTGTCCGGAAGCGAAAGACTACGTGGAAGCGGCTCGTTTTGGGAATTGATTGAGGATTGGATTGGTGGCTTTGAAGACGAGGGCAATATGGGCATTACTCGAAGGACTAAAGGGTATTTACGAATTTCCACGAAGGCGTGTGCCTTGCATGACTACTTTCGAAAAACCTATAAATACCCCTTCCATTCCATTTGGAAAGGACTTCTCTGGAGGCGAAGACTTGGAATCTTGGAAGATCAAGGGACTCTTTTGGTGACTTAAAGGCTTGGAGATTCCACTAAAAAGCACCAAAGGGGTTTGGACATTCTCTCGACTTGAAGGACTCGAAGGCTCTTGGAATCCACCCCTAACACGGTTCCGGATTCTAGGGGTTACGCCGCAGCGTCGTTAGATAATCCCCCACTGTCGTTCTCCCTCTTCAATCAATCAATCAATTCCATACTTTTATTGGATTCTCTCCTCCTCACCAACACGAAACCCTAACCGATTTCTTTTCTTCACTTCGATAACATTTTCAAACTTTAAGCATTTCATTACTTCTTCGATCGTTTTGTGTACCTCTTAATTGCATGATTATCAATTCTTTCTCTTTCATTTTTCGATCCTAACATGTCCTTTCTTTGCTCCAACTTTCTTTTCCTATATATATGCACACATCTTGATATGATTTTCTATATATAATGTGAATCGAATCACGTCACCCTCAAAATCCTACTAAAGGGGTGAGCAAGGTATTAGATAAAGGGTGAGCTTAAAATCCGGACCGTATATATATATCATAACTTAATTTCTGAAGTTATATACACAAACACTGTAGATACACAATTTGTAATTTTGTATGTTATATTCAAAATCATGCCTAATATATTTGATTTGCCTAGGTGTGTCGATACGAAAGTGATATGACTAATTACAATGTACTTATGTGTATAATGTTATGTTTCTTATGGTATGGTATAATTATGATAATATGAATTAGGTTTTCTTCCATTACATCTGACCTTCAATTTTTTTAAATATATATTCCATTTGCATTTTTCATAAAATGGTTGTCAAATAATGAAGCATATTGTTTTAATTAAGTATCTATGTTATGTAATCAGTGCCGACATTTGATGTTCATCGACTTTGTCCATCGCTAAAGAAGCAAATTCTAGTGTATATATATATAATAACACAGTTTTCTTAGGTTAAGTCAAGTACATCACTGTAAAAGATGAATCGTAAATAGTATATTGAGTCAAGAAAACAAATAAAGGGAGTTGAATGTTCACAACATTCTTTTACAGTTTCCCCTAAAGAGTAGTATAACTTAATTGTTGGGCATCTTCAAGATCAACCTTAATTTTCCCTTCATAATCAAATAGCCGATGTCATCAGAATATTGCTCACACGGTCTTATGAATATAAAATTTTAAACTTTTCACAAGTCCACCTAGCATATGTTGTCAATAATATCATTGTGAAGATCATCTGTTCCACATGTTAATTTTGAGCAAAAAAGGGGGGGAAATCAATCTCTTTATTATAGTACTGTATATATATATATATATATATATATATATATATATATATATATATATATAACCAATCTAGATCATCAATATTAATTGCAACATTCCCTCGTACGATGGCCTCTGAAGCATACCAACAAAACTTTCTTCAAAAATCAAAGTCCGTAAGGATACTTACAACATTGATTTCTTCTTCAGACTTAACTTTCTTCTTCCACTATGTGTTTTTCATATTCTTCTTAATTCTTCGAGTTCCAATTTAGCTTGCTTTACTACTTTTTTTCAATGCATAATTTAGTAACTATTGTCGTTACTAGAATTTGAAGTATTAATACTCTCAACTCCCTTCCATGGCTTGGAGACCTATCTACTATCTCAACCTTTATTTGAAGGCATTTCAAATTAATTAACTAGTCTGATCGAGTTGCACTCTTCACCAACCACATCTTGTGTCTCAAATTCTTTGAGGCATGTGGAGTAAATTTTACAAAATTCCCATCCCCCATTAGTTATTGAACATTAATTTTCACTCAAAATTAAAAGATTTGTTTCGAAACTTGTCATTTAATTTGGGTCTGCGCAAATGGAATTAAAAAATTCCGAGATGCATCTCCTAAGGATCTGATACATAGCACTATATTACATACTAAATTTCTCAAATATACTTCTATGCCGCTTCATAGATCATATAAAAATAAAGCAAAAGAGAAAATGGAGGAAGAATTAAATTGATGCAAGAACTTGTATTTAAAATTTGATATACAAACAACTCAACAGAATCACTCAACATGCATCTCTCTAAATCCAACTTCACTTCTTACTGAAACATGACATAGAACCGTAAGATATACATATACATATATAAATATATATCACAGTTCTATGTGAAAAGTACTCCTAATTAATTAAGCAAACTATTAGTTCATCAGTAAAACAAAATAAGTAGTCGTTCGATCACTACCACATTCAACAATACACTTGAGAAATTAATGAAATCAAATCTGCAAAGTTCTAAGAAGTGCGGTTTTGAGGGCGTCCTCACTCGTCAACCCATCCGGAACCTTAATTACAACATCTTGAAGCATGATTTCCTTGACACTGGACACACTTGCGTGATGAATTCGAAACTCTAGCATTCTTAGTGCATCCATCAATCTTGCAGCCGGATAATTTACATCGGGCCCTTGGACTCGAATCATGGCTTGCGATCCTAGAATCTTGACGTCCACTTCCATGTTCATCGGTCCATAGCTCATGGACGACCTTGCTGCAGTATGATATACGTTAGTAGTTGATGTGCTCTGAGAATCGTATACTACTACATCCGATATACTTTTGGGTTTTTTCATTTCTTCGCGGAGTTTTCCCTCTAAGTCTTCCACTTTGACCTTGAGTTCATTGATGTAAGTGACTGCATCCGCAAGTAAAGAGGCCTTGTCCATTCTCGACACATTTGGAACCACGCTTCGCAGGGCGTAGAATCGATGGTTAAGCTTTTCCCTTCGTAGTCTCTCCGCCTCTACGTGGTTCTGTGCCAATTCACGTCCGCTAGAAGCTGCCTTTCTTCCTCTCTTCTTCAGCCGCATGTTCATGGCAGAGTCTGGAGCAAGATTGCTTTCAAAATCAGAATTGCCAGAGTCGGATGATGAGCGCCCAATTTTGGCGAGTTTGTCATTTTTTGTATTGCCTTCTTCCTCTCCAGAAGTCTTGTTCTGATCTCCTGAAACAGCATTAATATCAAAAAAGGAAAGACTTCGAGTGGGATTTTGCTGAGGAGCATGAGCGAGTGCAGCAGGGCTGGTCATGTTGCTTATGGTCATGGTATTATCAGGGCTAAAGAGAGACTTGGCAAGATGCACAAGCCCCCAGTCTTCTTTGATGGTGTAGGAGGATCCTAATTCGATGATACCGCATGGAGTTGAAATACAAACAAGTGTCTTGATTCCATGTAGATAGGCTTCTTTAGCTCGGTCGCAGTTGTGGAACTGAAGCTCATGATCACCGGCCAACCACACGTAGGAACCCGAACTAAAAGTCCGGCCAACGATATTATCATCTCCTGCGGCAAAGGACCTTGTCACGGATACCATAAAGAACCACTCGGAATCAGGGAAATCAGCTTCAACGACTCCATCAATTCCAGGTAGGGCTTCGCTGAAGAGAGATTGGATCCCTTTAGCTACCTTTCTCCTCTCCAATTCAAATCCAAACTTTGGGTGCTGCTGTTGTTGCTGGTCTTGTTGTCCGAGTCCAATATTGCTGCTGGCAGCTTTCAACATGAAATCTTTGGTGCCCCGGAAATGGCCATCGCCCCAGGATAGAACAAGGCGATCGGTGGTGCTATCTTTAGAGGTCTGCCAAAAGATGTAATACATCCACCATTCGGGCCGGCTCTGGACGATGAATTGGAGGCGCTGTTGAATTGTGGGTGATGCTCCCCCATGACAAAGGAAGGATGATGAAGAAGAGGAAGAGATTAAATCTTCCATTTAATTAGGACCTAATAGTTGATCAACTGAAAATACAAACTTCAAAGAGATGAAGATGGAGAGAGATTGCAATGTTACTAGCTAGGGCTCTCTCTTTGTGGGGTTTATTTCTATTTTCTTTAGTTTAGGTTACATAAAGTCTTCTAGAATTACATGAATGTAAAGACAGTGAGCGGCTATATTTATAAGAAGAAAATGTGTGTTGTGAACAGTACATCTTCCACTTACTGGATGGATCTGTTGGGCAGCATTATCATATTCATATATGGTCTGGTGTGGTCTGATCTACCACAAAGTAGAGATGGGATCTGGGTCGACACCCAGGTGGGGCTCCACATGAGGGTGGACGTATGTTGACTAGGGTTTGCATTTTCAACAACATCTAAAGCTTTCCAATATATTTTCAATTGAAATTATGTACAAACAATCAACATTAATCCTGCGTACCCTAGCTGTTTGGGAAGTTTCGGTATTATTTTTTTAACATGGCGGACATGTTATCCCTAATTTATTACCTCCATCTTGCAAAAGATATATAGGCCCTAGCTAGCTAGTTTGTATGGTTTTCAGTTGGCTTGGTAAGCCATCAAAATGCATGCATGCACGCACGTCTGATCGAACGTCTTGATACATTTTCAGAGTAACCAGCTGGGTAGCTCGGTCGGTCGTTCGTTCGGTCGATTCATTCATGCTAGTATAATTATAGATTGTAGAGAAAGAAATACGAGTGCATGTGTGGTGTGTATATGTCGATCATATATTGTCATTCTTCTAAAAGAGCTTTGAGGCCCCTGCAGGAGAGCTTAGGGCGTGTATGCACCGCCTAATATTCCTTCGTAATTTGGACCTTTGGCCCCACCTTGCACCCAAATTTATTAAATTAGAAATTTAAAGACTTGTTATTTGGTCTCTTCCATCCCCCGGAATTGGAATGGCACAAATCTCGAGTAATATTTCTTTTTTGGAGCAACTAGATCACCACTCTAGAAGTAAAAAACTTTGCATCAAGTTTTATTTATTATTGAAACACTACTTGCACTCTATTAGTGAGTAATTAAAATAATAAAAATTAAAGAAAAAGAATTGAATAGAGTATACCTATAATTAATTTTGTAATTTTTCGTAAGTTTACAATAGGGAAAAAATCACTTAAACTTAGATTTATTCAGAATTAGTTTAATTTATGCTAGTACTTTATTAATTTTTCTGTCCAATTTAATTGTAAAGCTCATTGATCTTATCATAATCAATTCAATTGGGATGTTTCAGAAACATATGTAATAATTTTACGGAATGCTAACTGATGGGGGCTGCCTAGCTAACATGAACTCCGCGCAAGTGAGAACCGATTAATATGAGCCAGAGCTCATTGGCCTGCACGCACTAGAATTTATATCAAAACTAAGTGCATGCGGCGGATCAAGGAGAGAAATATATAAATCTAAATTAAACATATGAAACCTTTATAAATATTGTACTCCATCCATTCTAAATTTTAAAATCATTATTAATTTTTCAAAAATCAATTTTAGATATTTTTAAATTTAAAAGTTATTCAGATATTTTATACATTTTAGTTTACAAATAACATTTTATGTTTAGATTTATTTTACTCACATAATCTAATTAATTTATTAAGATCCACTAACCATTCAAAATTTAATTAATCAATTTTATCAAACATGGCTTCGCTGGCTCACTTAATTAGGGGAAATTCAAAATTTATTTATTTACCACAAAAAAGGAAACGAATTTACGGACGTGATTGGGAACACAATGCATGTTTATGCATGTGTTTCTGTTTCCTTCTAGATGAAATGGAGAGCGGTGAAAACAATAATTTTTTTAGTAGAAAGAAAAAGTTCGCAATCACAGCTCTGCATCACCTCTTGATTTAATTTCTTTCATTGTAGGGCCGCGGTTATATTGTCATTGTAAAACAGTCAGTCAGCGTCCTGAACCCCCCTCCCCATCCCATCCCATTCCATCCCATCCCATCCCATCTCACCCCTACGCACCCCTACCCTATATATATATATATATATATATATATATAGAATCCGATTTCGGTCCGGACGCCCGCATTTTAGTAGCGTTCAGACCTTTTTTTTTTTGCTTTTTTTTTATACAACTAAAAAAAATAATTATAGAACTTGAATTTTTACACAATACATGTTTTGGATGTGATTTGGATACATATATCAAAACATGTGTTGTATGCCTTCTGTCTACTGTATATACATTTTTTTGAGATATAGGTATCAAAATCACGCCCAAAACATTATATTATAGAAAAATTTCAGTTCCATAATTTTTTTATTTTTTTTTAAGTTCTACAAAAAAAAAATTTGGGGTTCGGATTTTGGACCGTTCAGGAGACCGAGACAGATCCATTCTCAGATATATATATATATATATATATATATATATATATATATACATATACTGGTCAGAGATCTTAAGTTCACTTTTTATCTAACTCACCCCGAATTCACCCCTTTTAGCAGACGGACACGTGACGGTTTCTCATATATTAATCGTTGCCTATACTTTTAGCGACGGACAACATATAGTGTCGCTAAAAGTATAGACGACGGTTGTATAACTTGATTGTCGTCATTTATCATTCGCTCATAAGAAGAAGAGTAAGCTCAGGTGAATTGAATAAGGGGTGAGCTTAAGATTTGTACTATATATATATTATTGCAAAACGAGGATGGAAGTCAAATTTTTATGAGCTAAACAAATTTTTACCCCATTATATGTTTGGGAGGCATGCATACGGTGGATAGAGTTTTTGGAGTGGTAATGAGTGTTCCTTCATTTGCAACTATTACATTCAAAAGCTCTAATTGAGAGTGTACCAACCTCAACCCCGGCCTAGTTATTATTATTATTTTTTTAACAATAACAAGGTTATTTAATTATATACTATAATAAGCACAACACTAGCTAGGATATTATAAACTATAGTCATTGGGTTACACACAAGTCTTGATACATATGTAGTATTAATTAATACACATAGTGTGGACGACGAGAATTCCTCTCTCTCTCTTTATATATATATATATATATATATATATATATATAGTATCTGTTTGTTTGTTTAACAATTGTTTGTCTTATTTATCTCCACTTCTATATAAATTTTTGATGAAATTATAAATAATTCATACGTGCTGTTGATCTAGTATCATCATCGTCTATACTTTTTCTTTTCTTTACGCTTATATTTATCCGTCATGGGCCGGTAACATCAACAAGTCCTTTTCAGTTCAAAGGAATTAAAATCATTAAATTTGACTCTAACAATTAGGAAGATAAGGAGTATCTGACTCTGATCGCTCGCTTCCACCCTTATATATAGTATTCTGTTTGTTTGTTTAACTTAATTGTTTGTTACTTGCTGCTAAAAACAAATATATATATATATATAAATTGTTGATGAAATTATAAATAATTCATACGTGCTGATTAGTATCATCATCATCAAAAGTCTATTTTCTTTTCTTTGTTTGTGTTTTAATTTTAAATGGGCCGGTAGAACATCAACAAGTCCTTTTCAAGTTCAAAGGTATTAAGTGGGGCAAAATTTGACTCTAACAAATTAGGGACCCAGATGTCAAGCTCGCTCGCTCGCACCCTTTTACTGGCATACTTCTAGATGATGACGTGTGTTAAATTGTTTGTGAGTTGCGAGAATTATATATGTAAAAGCTCATTAAATTCAACTCAAAAAAAATATTATTTTATAACAAAAATAAAATTATAGTTAGATTAGATATTTTTCTAATTTTCAATATCTTATCTTTATATATCTACATGAAAATGATACTTTTTTTTGTAAAAATAATAAAAAAAGTGTTATGAATTTATGATTTCATTATATATATATATATATATATATATAGCTTAATTAATCTCCATCTATGGAGAAGCTCTGCATATTCGCACCAGTTAAATAACATATCAAGAAATGTGATTTTTCATATGGGTATAAGATTTTTGATATAAAAACCAACTTGACTTTTAATAAAATGAGATTCCAAATACGTACAATAGTTTGTACATATACCGATCAGCTAATGGCAAATACTACTAATTATTAACACACTAAGTGTAAATAAAGATTTATTTATCTTTCAAAAAGTGTAATTTATATTCAAGAGGAGCACATTAACTGCAACCTATTGAATAGTGTGATGAAGATTTCAAAAAGGTAAATAATGCTGCAAAAGTAGTAGTAATACTAACTTTTTCCCAAACAAATCTTTACTGTCGGAAACTGTACAGTGCACTTACTTTAGAACCAGCAACTTCCACAATAAATCCAATTGCAAGTGTCTCTTGAAGTGAGCTAGCTAGCTAGATACGTACTACGGTCAGACACATTGCATATATGATTTTACTATTTATCATATATAATAAAAAGAATTATTTTTTTTGGTCATATGACGTTTTAGAATTGTATATAAGAATTAAGAAAATAATTATATAACATTAAATATAGTATTAAATTATTTATAATAACTTTTATCATATACTTATTTCAAACTATCTCTCATCTGTAATATTTTTTCATTAGGATAATTTTGAAAAATTTGTGATTAATTTATCTAGATTATATAAAACATTAAATAATTTGGAATGATCAAAAAACGTCATATATTATGAGACGGAAGACGTTTTTAAATAACTGACAAAATTAATATTCCTAAACATGATGCACCTTGATTAATTAATTATAGGCTGCTCTCATGTTAGGTGTTAATTCGTCATAAACAAGACGCACCTTTCGCTATTTTTGAGTTAATGCAATTAAAGATTCAATTTAAGTTACTCGATTGGCCGGCCGGCCGGACTGGGATGGCTTCCAACCTAAGCTAGGTGGCAACATTATTGCATAATGGCGACCCCAAGCCTCCGTCCAGAGACCATGCTAATCCCAAAGTCAAAAATCCCTTAATCTAATTATATTTCAGTAGTAGAATATACTTACTATACTTCTACGGTTTAAGGATGGAATGTTGGTTTTCCCTTAACTAATTTAATTAGACCTAAAGAAAAGGATACCCCTTAACTTAGTCTTATGTCAGATTGTTGTTTTAATCGCCGGGCCCCGACACCATTAATCCTTAATTAGGAAGGAAGGAAGAAATATATATATATATATATATATATATATATATATATAGAGAGAGAGAGAGAGAGAGAGAAGGTATAGAGCTAGCTAGGGACTGATTATATGTATGTGTATTTATATTTACTGTCTGCTTATTTATCATCTTTAAAGAGTGAAACAAACGAGCTCTATGACCAAAATTGTATTTTAGCTATCGGAATGCCTTTTGACTGTCATAGGCTATTTGAATGGACTCTCTTCTTAAAGAAATAGGATTGGAATTCAGGGGATATATATATATATATATATATATATATATATATATATATATATATATATATATGGCGAAAATAAAAAAAAAAAAATTATTCTACTCATTCAAGTAGCTCATTTACTTCCCCAACAACCTATTCTTGTGGATGGAATCTAATATATATATATATATATATATATATATATATATATATATATATGATCAAGTAAAGGATCCTTTATTAATATGAGGATTTTTTTTTTTTTTTTTAAAACAACTAAAAAAAGTTTAATATTTTATGGGCGAAATTTTTCATATACAATGTTTTGCTGCGTGTTTTGAATACCTATACCAAAAAGTGGTGGTACAATCTGCTAGGCATCGTACATACATTTTTTGTTATACATACCCAAATCACACCCAAAACAACAGATTATGAAAAAATCGGGTGAAAAATTAAAATTTTTTAGTGTTTTAAAAAAAAAAAAAAAAAGTCTCTCATTTTAAAAATATCCTTACTCATCTGACCTATATATATATATCCTCTTCCCACAGTAGTCTATTTTCCTCCGTCAGCAGCTATTTTTGTCACGTATGTGCATACTATACTATACATGATTAATGTGAAGTTAATGGCCACTTATCAATATATAGTTAATGCTCCATGCATGCTGCATTATCAGTTGTAAAACATGTTCAATACTCGAATCATGCAACTCATAAAATAAAAACTGCGATCGAGCTTTATAGCAAAACGGTAAAAAGGGTATGATGCCTGTTTTGTTTGTACACAGTAATCTATACTGGAGTATATGAATTAAACTGACTAAATGGTTAGAAAAGTGAATGTAGTTAATCCAAAAATGATCACTTAATTAATAATTGAGATATATGTATATATATGATTTGGGGCCGGACTCTAAACAACAAAAGGCTGCTACGTACGTAACTATTGAAATGATTCCTTTAACATACAAGTCATCTTTGTGTATACGTACGTACATA
The DNA here is from genome assembly GCA_020205615.1 of Panax quinquefolius. Lineage (NCBI taxonomy): Eukaryota > Viridiplantae > Streptophyta > Magnoliopsida > Apiales > Araliaceae > Panax > Panax quinquefolius. The sequence continues at coordinate 1,019,390 of CM035152.1, forward strand.
AAGCACGTGAAACATGCATGCAATATTCAAACTCCTAATCTTATCGAGCTCAGATAAAGACAGAGGCAGGCAGGCAAATATATATAGAGAGATCAGAGAGAGAGCTATCTACATCACTTTCTATTTTAACGAAGTGATCTCTAATTAAAGGGGGGTTGAACAATGGTGTAATATTTGTACACAATTGACTTGGTGCAATTATATATGTACCAACTTATAATAGAGAATATATATATATATATATATATGTACGTATGTATATCTATTACTCGTTCTTCTGAATCATGTATGCAAGTAATTTAGATGTATATCAGATGCATCAGTGGAAACATTGGGAGCCCTACATTTGCATAATTGTAATCGTACGTGGATAAAAATATAAGGTAATCGGTCGGTCAAAACTCAAATCATCATAACCCAACTATTTTCAACATCTTAAACTCGCAAACGTCTTCTAGAAGAAGGCCTAACGGAGGGTGGCGGATGTGTGTTTTTGAAAGGGGAGATAGGTTTTGTGGACGCGGGTGGCCCAAATTGACTGATTTGGTGTAATAGAGTACGGGTCTCAATTTTAGGTTTTGTTATAAGCTAGTACGTGCATGTTTTGATATAATTATTTTATCATATGAGTATATATATAGTGACAAGTTATATACTCAAAATAATATAATTATATATGACACATAAATTTATCTAACACTGGTGTACGTACGTAATTACCTATATATAATCCCAGTAATTTCATGGAGGAATTAAGCTTAGCGTATAGGCATGGCAATTTCACTTGATGATGCCAATACATGCGACTTTAATCACAATGGAATTAAAGTAAAAGTGAACAACTCTGAACAAATCTTCTGGAGAGCGTACTTGTAATATTTCTACTCTTTTTCTCTTTCAAAAAACAACTAGAAGATGGAAGGTTTGGAAGATCATGGAACGGAATCTTCGTACATTACTAGCAGTAACTGACTAAGCTAGCCTTGTGAGAAGTTATAGATCAATTAGGGTACCTAGCCTATGGTATTAAAGTAAATTTCCCAAACTCTTCTCCCCATTACTCAAAAAAAACCTTGTTCTATATACTTATTCTTATCTTTCTGTTCATTTTCTTTTAGATATTTCAGAAATAAATTCTCATATTTAGAGTTAAATTATTTATGAAATATTGGTATAAATTGTTCTGACGATAAAGTTGATTTGCTAATTGCTTCATGGGGAATAATTAATGCATGACGGGCAGGTCAAGGGTAGTAGTTGGCGGTGCTGTTAAAAAAAAGTTTAACATGATAAGTGAAAATAAAGGCCCAAAAAGATAATAAATTTAAAATTAATGTGCCTTCTTTGATAATGGGCCACATGCCAAAATAATAATAATAATTTGACATTTAGCATCCCCATAACCAAAAAGAAAACCATTATAATGGTGAATATTTATTCTTAACTA